>PVIY010006107.1:0-79388 GCA_004026745.1 Myrmecophaga tridactyla
AACCTGGTACAGCTGACCCTGCCTGGACCACACCCTGCATGGATGGCTCCCCTGCTGCTTTTCCTGCCCACCTCCCATCCCCAGAGGACTGGGGAGTGGGACGTGACTAGGATTAAGAAACACAGAGCTCTTTTGTGCTGAAGGTATGGAAAAGTACAGCCAAGCCTTCCTAGCGCAGAAAGACTAGGCTGAGGTGAGGTGGGGTGGCAGGGAGAGTGGGGAAAACACCTTCCACCCCCCACCCCCAATCTGGGACCCAGGATCAGGGACAGGCTGGGCAACATGAAATGGAAACTCTCCTGACACACACAACAAGAGAGTCTTGATCTAAGACTCAACTCACTGTTCAGCATAGAACGCAGAAAAAAAATCAGAGCCACGCTTTATGGACACACATTCTCCCTCTCCTTCTTCACCAGGGCTGTAATTTGAAGCAAGAACAAAGTCTTGCTTAAAGTCTCTTTAGCCCCCTACCACCCATCTAGGCCCTGGCCATCCCTCAACCTCCCCAGTAGAGGGGAGGAACATTTGACTGACAGACCTGAACAGCTTCAGCTGCTTCCTAGGCCCTGCAAGTCATGACCTCACTTCTTCATTTGGGATATCATATGGGAATAATGCTACCTCCCCATGACTTCTCAGGGATATGGACCAAAAGGCTCAATGGACATGAAAGTGGAGAGCTTGGAGTATGGTGCACAGGCAAGGTAGAGTCGTTCCTCAATTTTTGAAGATCTAGTCCACAAATGTGTAGGGTTGGGAACAGGAGTATGCTGTGTGACCAGTGGGGGATGAAAGAAGAACATACAAATGCCACCAGTTTTCCAAGTCACCAAAGGGTCAGGCAAGGGAACAAGACCCGTTCCTCAAGTATGGTTGCATCCTGTCCCCCTGCAGCACTCAGTGTCCCATAAAAACACTATGAGTGATAGGTAGGGTGGCTATTCCACAGGCCCACCCAGAGAGAGCCACTTGGCACTCAAGGCTGCTGAAGCAGGAACTTCTGTCCTGGCCCACTGAGGGCTAAACAACTGACCTACAGAGGACTTGCAGGACACAGCCTGCTCCCTGCCCTCTCCCCATGTGTAAAATGAGGCTCCATCCAAGGAAGAGTAGGGGGGCAGGGGTTTAAGATGGGACAATGAGGGACTCCCTTACCCTCATACACCTCAGAGGCCCTTATGCCATCCCCTCTTTGGAGCGACAAAAGCATAGCTATCAGGTGCCAGGCCCCCCACCTAGGCACAGGGTAACTCACCCAACCAAATTTAACCCAAAGGGAGATGCGACCGACATGCACAACTTTTCCTTGCAAATCTAAGCAATAGAGACGCACAGAGCAGGGCAAGAAGCCCAAACAGATAGGGAAACTGAGGCTCAGATGACATTACCTAGGCTGGGAGCAGATGTCTCAGTCAGATACTCTACCCACACTCTGAAAACTGTGCCTCCCCCACTTTTCCTCCCAAACTTTGGGTCTTCTACCTTCCCTGGCCCAGAACCCTCCCTGTGGGCCCTAGAAGTAACTTGGAAAATTCCGGCAAGTTTCATCAGTCATGCCCTTCTTTCATTCTTTCTAGATTTGGTGAGAAGATACGTTCATAGTTCTCATTCCAAAGAGGAGATAGGCTGATCTAGTTGGCAGATTCACTTGACCCAGGGATTGAACCTTAAGGAACAGGCTTTTCTCTAAAGGACTGGGAATAGTTGATGCTTCACTGCAGAATGGCGGGTGAGCTTCAGATCTTGGGTTGGGTGGAGGAAGTAATTAAAAGGAATTTGGAGACCATAGGCAACAAGTTACAAATCTGTGAAAAAAAGATTCGTTCCCTACATCACTGTCCCACCTCAAGAGGAGCAAAAGCTGGCCAATCGCAGGGGTTTAGGACATCAGGAATCACCCTCCACAGTCACATCAGCGTCTGCTGGGACTGACAGGGCAAGGCCGTCACCATGGCCTCTGCAAACACCTATGACAGTGGGTGCTTGCCTCAGCAGAGTTTGCAAGGTTCCTGGTGGCACACGGAAACCCTCCTCCTGTGAGTTCCTGCCCACCCTTGCTCACTCCAAGGGTGCTGGGCCAGCTCTCCCCTCTCCCATCCTAGGGCAGGAAAAAAACTGGACAAGGGTCAGATGTGTCATTACAAACCTGAACAGAATCCTACCCAATACTCCTGCACTGTCCAACAGAACTCTCCACAGTGGCGGACTTGTTCCGTACCTGCAGTCCAATAGGGCAGCCACCAGCTGCACGTGGCTACTGAGCACTCGAAAGGTGTGCTAGTGACCAAGGAACAGAATCTGCATTTTATTTAATAATTAAACAGTTACAATTAGTAATATCCTATTTAATAAAATAAAATCAATTAGCCACATGTGGGAACAGAGTCTATGCCAACCACATCTTACCCAAATCCTCCCTTAGCTGAGGTCTGGCTTCCCTGGACACTTGGGCTCATCCAAACTGGGGGCCACTTGTCCACAGCACATTCCCGATTCTCAACTATACACATAGCTTGGGCTGTTCCAAATCTTGCCTGTGTTTACTGATCTGGAAGGCTGGGCCAGGTCTTCTCAGGCACCTATGGGACTTGGCACTGAGCTGGGTACACAGGGGGGCCAAGGCAATTCTTGTCCACGGGCGTCTGGAGAAACCTTTCTCGTAGAAGACACTGATTCCAGCATGGAGAACGCTGCTAGGGCTCTTTGGGGCTTTTCCCAGGGAACTACCCTCTCTTCTTGGTGACTGCAAGACTGTGTGTACACTCTCACTGCCTTACGTGCAGACCAAACACCCACCTAGCTTCCCCGGTCACTGGAGCCTTTCCCTTCAGTGTTCAATGGCACTGCTGCCCAGGAAGGTGCCAATCTGTAGCTAAATTACTAAAAAAAAAAAAAAAAAAAAAAAGGATGCTGTATGGTGATCACAAAATTCATACTAGTTTCAGAGCATGTTCTGTTAAAAATGTATTTATTTGGGCCTCGTGTACCTCATATTAAAATTAACCAGTGTATATGTGGCTAGTGATATATGCACAATTTATCCTTCCCAAATCGGCACTGCCTAGCTTCTGTTTTTAAATCGAATTTCTATGACTTGATGTTAACAGCAAGAAGCATAAGCTTTAACTTAGCTGCTTTCCTCAGCCCCTGTCTTGTTTTTACTTTGTAACTTGAATTTTGGCTCACACCTCAGCCTTGCTTTGAAAAACGCCAGATTGAAGCATCATGAAACTCCACCCTCACCCCGGGCGAGCTCATCTGTCAGGGGCCCCTTTCCCAGGCGGCCAATGGGTCTCCCACTCCAGAGGCTAGAGCCCATCAGCTTAATTGACAAGCACTGATTACATGCTGCGCGTGCAGAGCAGAGCAGAGCAGAAGATGTGTAGCAGTATGTGGGCAAAGCCGGGAAAATGGTTTCAGGAAGTTCCGAGTCTAGGGGAAATTCTAAGGCATGTATACGATGACTCCAATACACAGCAGGTAGAGAAGGGGAATTCAACAACATGCGGTTCCCAGCTTGGAGCACTCTGAAAATATGGGCCATGCCAAACCTGAGCTCTGTGGACTCTGAATCCCGAGCTGGCTCAGTTAAGCTGGGAACGTTCTAGAGCTGGACCCAAAAGGTGACCCCCATGCCACGAAAGCTGCCCTGACTCCACCCCAGGGAGCCTGCCCTGGACTAGACAGACATGCACCTAGGGAGAGGTTACTCCAGACACCCTATCAACCCCTCCAAACAGAAGAAAGGGTCTTCAGCAAGGAGGGTACTATATGAAGGGCAGAGGTGGGGGTCAGTTCTAGAGCCCTCTCTGTGGGGAGAACCTGGCCAGAAGGACCCCCACTTGGAGGGACAGGAGTGTTTCTCAGATGAGATGGGTCCATTGGAAAGGCAAAGGAAGGCTATATGGTGCTGCTGCCTCTAGTTTTGGAGGATGGTGGGAGAGAGACTGAAGGAGAGGAAATACAGCTTTGTGTTTCAGAGCATTCATTAATAATTACCCTATTACATGGTGCTAGGTTTGGGATCCAATAGGGCACAAGTTGAGGGCCTTGACCTCAAGAAACTGCAGGGGGTTTGGTATGCAGACAAATCAATATCAATGTGCTCTGGCTGGGGGTGGAAGGGAATCTAGAGAATGATGGGGATCAAAGTCCTGGGAACAGAGGAGCCTCCCTTGACAGTCCTAGCTTGTTTTTCTTCCTTACAGCACCTGAGGAGCCTACAAAATGCTCAACTCCTATTTAAACCTTTAATATACACTGCATGGTGACACCCCCTCCCCCACCCAATTTGTTATGGCAAAAATGTCTACCTTTCTTCTTACTGCCACAACCCTTATACCATCACTGGGCATATGGACGCCCTCCATATGTGTTTACTGGCAAGTCCTTGGTTCAGAGAGAAGTGACCTGGCCTAGATATACAGCATGTGGGCACACCAGGCCCAGGACCCAGCTCTGTCTTCTAGTCCTCCAAATGGGGGTAAGTCCAACTCACTGGGCCATTCATTTGAGTAGAACCCAGGGCTGAAGTCTGGGAGAGGGGGAGGTGGGATGTTGAAAAGCTGATAATCAGGACACCCTCCCTTTTCCTGCTGCCCCAGGGGATGCTGACAAGACACTACTGCATCAGCCTGCCCCACTTAGTCCACTCAGCGCTTATCCCGTCAGAGAGCGCGCTGGCCCTTCCACCCACTGCTTTGAAGGCGGGGGAGGGATGCTGAGAAGGGAAAGGCTCCCTTCCAAAGCTAACACTGTCAGGATGCATTCCACGACCTGGGAGGCGAGAGTTTTATTTGAACAGGAGAGATGGGGAAAGTACGGGCCTGATGAACAGGTGCCCCCTCCACCCTGCACCCGGGGGCATGGGAGGAGCGAGAACCAGGCCTTAGATGAGAGGGACACCTAAGCCAAGATAAATGTTCAATTCCATAAAGAGCCTGCCCCAGGGTCCTCAGCATGCTGCAAAATAACCTATCTCTGTCCCCAGCCATGCAGGCACTATTTAGACTGTACTTATACCCTAGGAGAAAGAAAGACTAAAGCTGCGTCCTGCTAGGGCTGGGAGGCCAAGCGGGCGAGCTGTCACAAGTGCAGGTTTAACCTAAGGGGAAGAGGCAGGTAACAGAAGAACCCAGACAGAAACCCCACAGTGAAGAGACAACTGTACCTTGGTTCTTTCTTGGGGGCGCCCAGTTCCTGGGTCTCCAGGTCACAGGCTTGCTGAGGGGAAACGAATGGAAGCTGCGAACAAGGATCAGGGGCCTGTGAGGTCTGTAAGGTTGGGGAGATGGGGGAGAGGGACTGGGGCACCCAATTACTAACCAGGTTGCTTTCTTGCTTTAAAACCTCCTACACTCAAAATGGCAAACCAATGCTTTACATGGTCCCCGTGGTCAGGAAACTGCAGTGCTCTGGTGTCAAGAGTCCAGCAGGCTGCACAGAGCAATGCTCAGCAGAAGCACCAGCAAGCATGCACGGAACCCTTGCTGGGTGCTGTTCAGAGTACAGAAGCAGAGAAATGCAATCCCAAGCGGAGTGGCTTATGACCCAGCAAGATCAGTAAGACTGGTGCTGATTGAGGACACGACAGGATCTAAATATAAGGCAATCCTGCAGAGTTCTGACTCTGGACTCAGAAGGCCTGGCTTCAAACTATTTCCTAGCTGTGCGACCTAAGTTATTTAACCTCTCTCTGCCTCAGCTGCAAAATGGGGCTTCCCACAGTACTTACCTCTTGTAATTGTTGGGAAGTCAATGAGAGAGGGCTTGTAAAAGGTAAACCCTGGCACAGGGCAGGCTTTCAGTAAGATTCAGCTGCTGTTACTTCTGTTTTTCTGGCTGTTACTGTATCTCCCCTGCCCACTATTCCCCAAAGTAAAGGACAAGTGGTAATAAACCCATACTTCTTTGTAAAAATCGAACACTTGCTACTATTCTGTAGAGGGTTAATTCCTCCCAGATTAAGAGATGGTCTCTGAAGTTCCTGACAACAGGGAGGCTAACTGGGATCAAGGGCAGGGATTCAGGAAGAGGGGAGGTCCCACAGTAGCCGAGTCCACACACTTGGCAACCCAGAGGACTTTGGTTCTTACTCCAAGGGTAAAGAGAAACTTTTTCTGAGCTGGTGGTCCAGGACGTGATCTGACCTTATCAGGACTGCTCTGACTGCTGAGTGACACTGACAAGTAGGTGTTGCAATAACCTTCAAACTGCCTTCCTCCCCTGCCATCACTGTTTCTAAGAAGCCTTCTCTAGTTATTCCATTTAACTCTTAATTGCTCCTTTATTGCATTTCCCCACCTATAATGAGCAGAGTGACCTTGGACGAGTTACATAACCTCCCAAAGTCTGGGCCTCGCCTCCAAGGCTGTAAAGGGAAGCCAACTAGATAACGACTACACGCCCTCTAGCTTCCCATTTATTAACTCAGAAGAGGTACCCAGAGCAGGACCACACCCAGCCCCACCCCATCAGCCACCCCCTGCCAGCCTCCAACGCAGGCTCCAGAGAAACCAGCCAGCAGCTCTGTGGGTACAGACACACAGGAAGCAGAGTCCAGTAGTAGGGAAACACCTTGGGGAACATGGAGGCATCAGATCAGTTCTGCCCGAAGCTCTGGATGGCCCTGAAAAACACCCTCCTTTCTGAGTGTCCAATTTGCCAATTTCAGCGTTTGCCTCTTAGCCCAGAAAAATTCACTAGCAGATCGCAGGAATAGGAAAGACAAGTAAGATAAGGGCTCTACATCCCCAAAATGGTAGAAATAGCTCGGTGAAGAACGGCCCTATGCCTGAATCTGGACAAACAGCACTGAATTACCCTGAACCTGGTTCAAGAGACCATTCCTGTCCCAGTTTACTCACTACTCACTTGGCCTTAGTTTTCCAATTTGGCAAATGGGATGGCTAGACCCCAGAGTTACACTCAGAGACTTACAGGAAGGCACATCTTCAGATGAATAGGTCTGTAGGGGCCCATGGCAGGGCAAGGACAAGGAGCATGCAAGAGTGGAAAGCCTGTTTATCTGCACACCTTTTAGAGGACTGGGTAATATCACCCAGGTGCTGCAGAAACACCCTGCAAACAACTCTGCTCCTTACCCTGGGGTGGGCCAAAGGTAGAAAAAGACCAAGGCAGTCTCTGGCCAGGCCAAAGGAGGCATCAGCTAGGGACGCCCCTTCTTCCCTGCAAACAGCCCGGCCTTCCTCCTGCTCTCCTGCTCTGAAGATTAAACAACCATTTCCAAAAGGAAGGGGCAGAGTGGGGAGGTGTTTCCCTCCCCCAGCACGTCCACTTGCCCTCTTGGTTTCCGCAGTACGTGGTCTGAAGACATTCCCTAAGAGGGGCTGGGGCTCCTTCTCTTAGCAGCAGAGCTCAAACAGGCCTGGGCACAAAGTATCTTCTGAATGAGAAATGGATTTTTGTTCTGTCTCAAGTTCCTTAAAAGCAGAAAGCACAGCTCCCGGACAGCACCGCTCCCCCCAGCTTCGGTGCTGACCTGCCACAGAAGATTACGAAACAAGGGACGAGGGTGGGCGGGGGCAGAGAATGGGGTTCCTGGAGGTAAACAGACCCAGAAACGGAGTGCTAGGTATTCTGCAAAGTCAGTCATCAAAGGGGGCAAACTAACAGCAGCTGGTCTTTGAGGTTAACTGGGAGCTGGAAGCTGCTCTGAGCTTTACACACATTATCTTGTGTGATTTTCACGCTTTGTATGAGGTTAGTATAATTAGTCTCATTTTCAGATGAAACGATCTGTAAAGGCAGGAACTGGTGGTATACGACCCCAGGAGTGACCTGAAAGCCTGTCCTTAATCACCAGGCCACGGGGTCCCACCTTACTTGGCTTGAAGGGGGAAGAGTAAACTCTGATAACGGCAGTTTGCCTGCCCCCTGCCTCCTCAAGTCAGAGTCTACAAGATGGTGGGCTGGCTTAACTCACCCAGGAGACAGCTCCAACCTTGCAAGAGGCTTGGCAAGGCCCTTCCTGACTGAGACTTCCAACCTGAAGGTCCACATGCCTCCCAGCACTCACTAGCACACTGCCTGGCCCTGGGGCCCAAAACACACATTCTGAGCAAGCCAGTGGTTGACTTAAAACCCACACATTTAATTTTGCATTTCCTGAGGGCTAAGCCTGGTGGTAACAGGCCCAGGGATGGGGGGAATCTGCAGCCCACAGAGTCTATCTGGGTATAATTTAATAGGCTCTCCAAGCCTTCCTGAATGAGTGGTTCAATTTACTCAAAGGAAGAAGTCTAAAGAGGTAAAATCCAGCCAGGATCACGAAGCACAAACCAGTACCGTGAGAGAACCAAAACCAGGTCAGAACTGGCTTTCACCAGCACAGTGGTTTGGATGAAGGTCTCTCATCCTCAGCCTCAAGCGCTGACCCACACACATGGAGGGGCTTCCCTGCATCCTCGTCCCCACCTGATGAGGCTGACTCGGCCACTAGCCCATACCAGTGAGCAAAGCAGACCCCAAACACCCCCTTCGCTTTTCCCCAAGACTCGGGGTAAGTGTTCCCCTCACTGGAGGGGCCCAGCTAATGCAGCTGCATACAGGCTGCAGAGGGCCACGGATGTGATATCAGCAGAAGCACAGTTGTACCTAAATATTTTGGCAGGAAACCCAAATATTTAGATAGAGGAAAGGAATAAAGAATACACATTTTAAAGCCAATCAAAGAGATCTGGCCACCCTAGGCCCCTTTGAGAGAGGAGGTGGAGAGTGTCTGTCCCCAGGGAGGGCCTGACCCTGGCCCCAGATTCTGCATGGCCACGATCCAGGGAGGACACCGATGAGGTCACGTGGACTCAGGAACCCTCCAGAAGGGAAAAGGGTTTACCATAGCCTGGAACAAACCAGGACTGAACAAGGAAAACCTTTCTGTTTTATTCAAGAGCAGAGAGCAGGGTCCATCTGGAAAGGAAGGAGAAATAAATCTGCTTTTCACAAAGATGGGGCTGAAAGCAAAGAAGGAAGTCCCTGTCCCATCTCAAAACTGAAGCCAAAGCCAAGGCGTGACAGGCCATGATGGCAGCGCTGAAGGGGTGTCCATGGCACCCACAGAAAAGACTGCCTGGCAGACACCTTCTAGCTGCCCAAGACGCTGCCTCTCCTAAGACGGCCCACCTGTCCTCAGAAGCGTGCCCCCCGGAGAAACAGGCTTGACCACTAGCCACCAAGTTCCCCTTGACCACTAAGTCAAGTCAACAACACACGTGCGTTCACTGTGGATGTGTCAAGGCCAACAAGCGCCAGATTAAACAGGCTATGAAGAAGCTCGATGATACTGCTGCGGCCAAGGTGGACACTCTGATCAGGTCTGGCAGAGAGAAGAAGGCACAGGTTTGATCCAGCTCCTGACTGTTCTGGAGGTTGCTGATAAATTGGGATCATCTAAACGAGTCCAAATGACCAATTCTATTTATTCATTTTTCTCACCATTAAAAAGATAAAAAGTAAACCTTGCATATTTTCAGGTGCTGACCATTAACTCTTTTGAGGGGAGGGTTGGATTCATTTGAGGGGAATGGAAAACCCATGGGTGACTCCACTTGCAGGGAAGCAAGCAGATCACGTGAGAATATTTTATAGGTGGGGATTTGGAAGGTTTTGCCATCCTTTCTCGTTCCCATCCCCAGATCAGGAGCTCAGTGTGCGGTGGAGCCTGGAGGGTGTGTCAGGAACAGGATGCCAACAGGGAGACAGAGTTCAGGAACAGCAGCTAATACATAACAAGGCACCCATTATGTGCCAGGCCCTCTGCTTAGCATGTTTACATGGATTGTGTGGGCACAAGGAGACAGTTTACCGTTTCTATTCCATTTCATAGATGAGGAAACTGACATTCAAAATCACACAGCTAAGCATCCTGAAAGCCACCCAGGTACCCTAAAGCTCTGATAACCCCACACATGCCCTACAGTTACCCTCCTCTATTCTTCGCATCCCATTTTTTCCATCTTGAATGTAGCTACCACATAGAGGAATGGCTCAGAGTGTGAGCTCTGCGTTCAAATCTCTACTCTTCCACTTCCTAGCTGTGTGGCCTTGGGCAAGTTACTTAACCTCTCTGGTCTATTTCCATTTCATTTCTTCCACTGTGAAGTAATGCTGGGAACTATCTACTTCAGAGATGCTGTGAGGATGTGATGGGTTGATACATGCAAAGTGTTTATTCAGTCTGTTGCAAGTGCTCAATAACTGGTAGCTGGTATCATCCTCCTGCTCCCCATTTCTATTAATGACCCCTCCTGTCACTCCAACCCCAGCTCACGGAGAGGACCAAAGAATTTAAAGTCAGCAAAGGGGGTCAAATCTCAGCCTCTACCTATCCATGTGGACCTGGAGTAAGTCAACTGGCCTCTGGTTTCCTGCAAGATAGGAACAGCAATGTCTAACCCCATAGGGCAGGCTCATTGAGATATAGGTAAAGCAACAGCCTAGGGTCCGGCACAGAGCTGCACTCACCAGAATGCTCACAGGCTGCTACCCTCACCACTCATCCTTCAAGATCGCCCTCAAATTCCCCTTCTTTAAACCCAAGAGCAAAAATTCATCTCTCTCCAAGTGCACTTACCAATACCAGTGTGATAAGAGCTCCTTACCTGTCTCCCAAGTAGGTTAGAGATTGCCTGAGGACAGTGATTACTTTGTTCTAAACCTGAGCCCCACAGGCCAAGGGTTTCTCTAGACCTCAGGCAATGGGAATGGAATCCTTCAAGGCTCACTGACCTTTGTCCATCGCTCCAGCCTCTCCATCTGCAACCCGTCACTCAGCACTTAGGACCGCCTTTCCCCTCATTTCATCACAGTCCAGTTTTCTCTCCCCAGCTAGACTGAGTGCCTGAGGGTTGAAGTCCCCTCTGGTTTCCAAGGCTTCATCACACAGAAATGGCAGCCGGAAGGGACAGCCCCTTCCATGCCCCACCCCCAATTCACCTCAAAATCTTTGGGGGCACTGGGCAATTCTTCCTAAAAAGGCTAGAGAGCTCGGCCAGCTGTGCGGTGCTGGAGCCCATCACCCCCACTTTCACATAAAAAAGAAAGTAAGTCAGAATCTGGGAAGCATCACAGCAGAGCAGAGAGAGGTCTGTCTTTGGCAGGGGGTTCAAGGTGGGAAGGGGTACCCTAACTGAAAGCCAGGTGTGAGCGAAGGGACGGTGATCCTGGAGGGGCCTCTGGGCTCTAAGGGCTTTGGTGGAAAAACCCACAATCCACCACGTCAGGGAAAGGAGAAAGGAGACTCCTGATCAGAATGCTCACAGGATAACAGGATCAACCCACAAAAATGCTGTTAATTTCGAGAAGAATATTCCATTTCTTTTAAGTTGCAAACAGCTGTGAGGCAAGAGGCAACTTTTTGAAAATGTGGTTCACTCCCCTCTTTGAAAATTGCAAAAATTTAATCAAGTTCAAATTCCTTGGCTAAACCCAAAAGGACTTCATCATCTGGCCCTCCCCTCCCTGTCCTGTGGCTGCAGTCCAGCAGGACCGTCGTGCAGTTTTTACACCTCCCCGATGGCCGTGGGCAAGAAAGATCTACCACCTCTTCTTTTTCTAGCTCTTCTGGAGAAATCTGGTTGCCATTCCTTCAGCTCTAGAAGACCTCCCAGATTCTCTGCAATATGATTTACAGGCCCACCATACCTGGGTATGGATGCCCCCATACACAGGAGTGGCAGCGGCAGCTACCATTTAAGAAATGAGTGCTTACTATGTGCCAAGCACTGTCTGAAGTAACCTATGAGGCCAATACTATTACTAGCCCTGTAACAAGCAGTCTGCCTTCAGAGACCATCCCTGGACCCATCAAGCATATGGCTCTTTGATGATTCGTTCAGTCGTGGCAAGGGCCCTGCAGCTAGTGAGGCAAGTAGCTCTTGGAGAAAGCTGCCTGCTGAGGACAACGTGTCACCTCTATCCATGCCAAGGCTCTCCACATCCTTGGGGAAGACAGATCAGCGTTCCTCTCCCTTATTCCAGGTGTCTAAGGGGAATCTTCATTGAAATGTTCAAGGAGAGTCCCTCTACTGTCTCCACTCCCCAAAAGGAACTTCAGAGAGGTGAATCTATGTCCTGTGCTTTCCTGTAATCACCTACCTCATCTCTCTTCTTTGTATCACCCCAGTTTTGGGCAACTAGGTCTTCTAGCAGCACTCAGATATAGCACCCCTATTCGTACAAAGGCTCTCCTGGGGTTCCTTCTCAGCATCCTGGTTCCTTTGCTCCTCAAAGCCTTGTACTTCCTTGCCCCTACTACAAACCCCCACCCAACCCCTGCAAATCACCACCATCAGAGTTCGATGCTGAAACCAACCTGACAGCAAACAGCCTTGTTCAAGATGAAAGTGCCGGCCTGAAGTCAGGGCCAGCCAAGCACAGCATCCAAAACCAGAGGCTTGTGTTTCTTTTAAACACTAAACTATAAATAGGGCAAAACCCCAGGAAAATATTTAAGAGCAGCCGTCATCACCTCCCTTGCACCCCCTCCCCCGGAACCTTTCAACACTTGCTAATTTCTGCCCTCAATAATTCTCTTCTACATTACTGTGCCTTCTGAAATCATACTAAAGGCTCTAGTAAAACTCTCAAATCGATTTAATAAAAATTCACTTTAGCTGTTAAAGCTCTAATCAGAGCAGTTAACTAAGGTGGATTTATCGACTTGAGGGTTTTTTTGGGGGGTGGTGGTGGATGGGTGGCTACTCTCAATTTTGAGAGGAATATAAATAAGAAAATGAGCCATTAGAAAGGGACCTCCTTATTCCATTCCCTCTCAAAAACCAACTCCTTTTTCCATTTCTGCAGACCTAGATGGAGAACTGAAGCTTGAACTAATGACTCGGAGGCTTCCACGATTCTCTGTGATCAAAAGCTCTACTGTGTTTCCCCTTGCTTACAAAGGCAGTAAAGTGTACCAGTGTGCTTTTTACAATTTCCAACAAGGCTTAAAACAAAAGAGGTTTTCATGTTAACCCTCAGTTCTCCAGAAAATTCAATTACTGTTCCCCTCCTCCATATCCCACCCCCATTCTGAGCATTTTAGTCAGATGTAATTGTACCGCATGGTTTTATTTTCCAAATTTGGGAGGAGGGCTGATGTTAATAACTGATGTCAGAACTTCAAAATAGCTGGAATTAGCTTTACTACCGTAGACTGGAATAGGCACACAGCAGTACGAAGGATGCAGAAAATGAAAGGACAGGGGTGTGGTACGTACCTACAACCTTGGAATGCGATAGTGTAGTTTGGAGCTTTGGAGGGAAAGAGGCCAGTGGCAGCCAAGAAGCTTCTGGGAAAGGGTCAGAGATGTGCAGTCTAAGAAAACCCAGTTAGGTCCGAAGTGCCCGAGCAGAAGGAAAGATGCGGGAACGATTGGGGGTCACCCCACCCCCATCCCCAAGAGATGTGGGAATCTCAGAGGCTATAGAAAGCAGCCCAATCCTCCTCTCCAGGCTAAGAAAAAGCGCAACGTGACACCCACCACCAGGACCCTCCTTCCCCTTCCTTTCCCTGCCAAGTCCTCCTAACTCTAAGACCCCATTCTGGCTTGAGATCATCTTCTCCTGAGAGCCCAGCCTCACCCTTCCAGTGGGACCTGAGGTCCTCATTAGGAGGCCCTCCTGAACATCTCTGCTGTGGCCCTCGTCCACTGTCTCGCTCCCGTGAGCTCATTCTTCCCGCCTGAGCCCAGCCCTGTCTAATTCATCTTTGCATTTCCGGTACCTTAGCCAGGACCTGGCACACAGCAGGTGCTAAATAAATGCTTGATGACTACTCCGCATGGGCTTTGGAATATGGCACACTTGGATTTGAAAACTGACCCTGTGCCAAATGATCCTGGGCAAATTACATCCTTTTCAAGCCGCATTTTCCTCTTCTGTAAAAAGGGAGCAAAACTGATTTCGAGGGTGTGGTCAAGATTCAATTAAAACGAGACTGTATATAAGGCCTTATTCCAAGTGCCTGGCCCGTGGTGAGCTCTCACATCCTTCCTGATTATCACTGCACACTGGAGAATGGAGGTCAAGTGGAGAGGAACCCTTCGATACAACCCCCTGCTTTTTCTGTGCTTCTGAAAGAGAAGCAGAGTCGGGTAGGAAGACTTCAGTGGTGGGTGGAGGAGGTGCCATTAGCCAAGCAACAACACCGGAGAAGCCTGTGTGCAGATGCCTGTTCTAGGGGAAAGAGAAAATAAGATTTCCCAGCAGACCAGAGTCCAGCCTGAACTAATTTACTAAGCTCACTTACAGAGCACAGCTTCAGATGCCCAAGAAGGAGCACAGGGGCATACAAGGGTGTGGACCCTACAGTCCTGTCACATCCCAGGCCTGGCCTCCTGCTGGGTCACTTTTAACTTCCCTGGGCTTCTGTTTCTTTCCCTAGAAATAGAGGTTGCTGCAAGGAGTATATGAAACACTGCTGGTAAAGCACAGCAAATTTTTTTTTTGCTCAATAAGCGTACTCAATAGACACAAGCCACAGAAGGACATCTAGTAACTCTCATAAGATGTCTATACACATAGAGTCTCACTAAATCCTCCTTTTGCAGATGAGGAAAGGGAGGCAGAAGGAGGTTAAATGACTTAATGGCTAAATGGCTATACCAGATGGCAAAATTAGCCTGTGCCCTCTCTCAAAAAAATGTGGGTACCGTCACCCACAATGCCCAGCATGCAGAAGGAACTGTAAATGCTAACTTCCACTGTAGTAGCTTCTCCAATTTGGGAAGAGGCTGGGGGAAGAGGTCTCCAAAAGCGTGATGGAGCAACCCTTTGAGAGCAAGTTTGCAAGATGGTTCTGAGCACAGGAAAGAAGGCAAGATGGTGGTAAGAGGCTAGCAGGCAATGAGCATTTGAAAGTCAGGCCCCACTTGCTTCAACTCAGTCTAGCCACAGAGTAAGCAGGTGAGGAAGCACCTGACAGCTCCAGGAGTATTTCTAAAGAAAAAGCAATTCATTTTTTCACGTATTTGAAAGTGCAAACACAATTTCCACTGTAAAACTTCAACCCAGACTGCACTCCCCCCGACCCCTGAACTCCTCTCCATCCCCCCCCCCAGGGCCCTTTCTACCTCCACGCCAGAAATTCCTAGTTAGGGACTCCTTGATGATTACAGTGTGATTCAGAACCAGCCCAAACACAGAACCCCAGGTGGAAAGTGCCCAAACAGTCAGATGGGAAGATTTTTGAGTTTTCATTTTCCCTTAAACCGATTTCCTCAGACCCAAGTCACAGATCAGAAGGCAAAGCAAAGCAGATTTCCACAGACGAAAATGGATACTGGCAAAATGCTTTCATTGGTGAGTTTTCATTTCTTGGG
Source organism: Myrmecophaga tridactyla (assembly GCA_004026745.1). NCBI lineage: Eukaryota > Metazoa > Chordata > Mammalia > Pilosa > Myrmecophagidae > Myrmecophaga > Myrmecophaga tridactyla. Next base: position 15,342 of record PVIY010006107.1, read on the forward strand.
TTTTTCCTACGAAGGGAGGAGACTCGCCAGGTCGGGGTTGGTTTGAGAATCTGCTGGCCAGGAATGAGGTCGGGATTGTCCTCATCCATAAACTTATCCACAATGCTTTCCCAATCCAAGTTCGCTGAAAGTTTACTTGCTCACTCCTGGGGGGATAACTGTCTACAGATTTAGCAGAACCTCAAAATCAGAGGCATTGTGTTTGTTCAGACGCCTTAAGGAAGCCGTCTAGTCTCCAAAGCCACCTCCACCAGCTGTACCCGGTCGCCTAACCCCTCAACTCACCCCCCTCCTTTTCCCTTCTCCTCTGTTTCGAAGTTTATTTTCCCACATTTAGCCTCGAATTCTTTCCTTCCTTCCCCTGCAGCAGTGGAGGAGCAGCGAAGAGGGAAACACCTCGAGGGCAGCTCAAGGTTTTATCAAACCCCCCTGCCTTCTTAGCCCTCTAAACAAAGCCCTGGGGCAAACCAACAAAAACTCCTTCTCCAGAGGAATTGCTTCAAGGGAAATTATACAGTGACCCCCTTCCCCCAGTATACACACAGCAGACACGGATCAGAAGGAACCCAATTCATTCCAGCACTCCTGCTACATTAGAGAAACACCAACCAGTTGCCTTCTGAAAAGTCTCCCAGTCTGTTCCCATCGTGGAGACTGATAACGGTTAGGGGACCCCCTCTCACTCAAATCCAACACCCTGCTGGGCTCCACTGGGCTCCTTGGAGGACAAGTCTCTACAGGTTCAGCTACCCGTAGGCACCTACATGCTCAACCGTGCCAACTTCCACTGGCTTGGGGACCAAAGGGAAGTATACTAGCAAGACATCTTCATGCTTTCAGCTTCACAACAGCCCAGGACAGGAAAGAGGGATAAGTATGGGTTAGTTCCCACTCTCCATATGGGGAAACCGAGGCTGAAAAAAATGATAGAACTAGACTAGGCATAAAGTATTGGGGGGCTGCTCTAGATTAAATGCAGTTCCTCCTCAGAGTTCCCTGTTGACATCTTTCACCCCAAGAGAAATGTAACACCCTGGATAATCTACTCCCACTCCACCCTGCAATCTGGAGCCCTCACCAGCTCTCATCCAGGTCCTGCTCCTGCTACTGGGAGAGCCATTAGTGTACGCGAGAAGGAAGGGTGGATGGTTAAGGCAAAGACTCTCCCGTTAACTGGGAGAGTTAAGGGGAGTAGGGGGTGGAGGGGGCAGGCACGCCGGCCAGAACAATCAGCCCACAGTTGATACGAGTGAGGTCAAAAACCACCACAAGGCGTGGGCACCCACAGAAGATAAGAGGCTCCCAATGACACCAAGGCCGAGAAACTCCCCTCATCACCTCCCATTCCGCAAACCTTTCTCCCCCCGAAAAGGGACTACCAGGCTTTTGTCGGTTTATTTAACCAGCTACTCGCACGAAGTTTAACTCCGAGCCTTCGAGGGATGCCTCCGCGAGATAAGCCTTCCCGGAAGCCGGAGCAAGTCCTCAGCATTCCGGCCACCAACCCCTCAACCTTGAGGCCACAGGCCGCACACCCCCACCCCCACCCCCACCCCCGCCCCAAGGTCTTGCGGAGACGAGGCAGAGAAGGGGCTTAGCCCACGACGGGACTGGGGGACCCACCCGCAGCTCAGCCAGGTTCAAGTTCCGGAAGAAAAGTCGGGCCGGCGCGGCACTGGCCCTGGGGCGGGGAGGTGGAAGCTCGAGGAGGTGGCAGCCGCGCGCGGCTCGGCTCCCGGAATCCGGAGCGTCTCCAAGGAGAGATAAACGCCTTTATCCGCCCCACAGCCTCCCTCCAAAGACCGAGATACCCGCACACCCATACCGCGCCGCCGCCGAGGTCCCGACCGAGTTCACCCGGGGTCAGCCCCCGTCTTCTCCTGGCAAGCTGAGCGCCAACGTGTTTCCGCGCATGGGTGACCCCCGTGTCGCCGGAACCGACCCGCGGCGGGGCATCCTCTCCCCATCACCCCCAGGGTTCCCCATAGGAGCCCGAAAGCTTCAACCAGCTTCAAGTGCATATCGGGGTACAGGCGGCGGCTCACCTGCAGGACCCTGTCCAGGCCCTCCTGGCCCAGGCACGGGTAGTCCTTGAGCAGCTGCAGCTTCTGCGTGTAGTAGTTTTTCTTGGCCTCCTTCCAGTGCGGCTCCTCGAGCACCTCGAAGATCGCCGCCCCGATGGACAGGTAGAAGATGATGGCCGAGGTGAGCAGAGGACCCCGGTCCACCATGGCTCCCGGGCGGCCGCCGGCGACAGAAAGCCTCCCCTAGCCCCCGCGGCAGCCCGTGCGCCCGCCCTCTCAGCCTCTGGAAACAGCTGTTTGAATTTGGAGCTCCGCATGCGCAGAGCCGCGTCGCTCGCGGGACAAAGTTGCTCGGCCAAGTTGGCCCACTGAGCGCGGGGAATTGCGCGGGGGCCGGCTCGCGCGGCCCGGGACTGGACGACTGAAGTGGGTCGAGGGAGATGGCCCGGACAGCGGGGTAGAGAAAGAGCGGGGCAAACCCTGCGGAGACACGTGTACCGTCCTTCCGCGCGCCACCAGCAGTCTGCCCCGCTCCCGCCTCCACGCGCCTCCTTAACTAGCGCCCGGCGGGCTGTGCCCTCCCGCCCTAGACCCGGGCCGGGGAGGGAGCACTCAGGCCCCGCCCCCTGCAGGCCCCGCCCCGCGCAGGCCCCGGGGTCCGCCGCGCGAGGTGTGCGCCGGCAGGAGCAGGAGCCGGGTGCACCCTGCGCGCCCGCGGGTTGCAGGCTAGGGAGTCTGCGCGTCCCGCCCTCCGCGCCTCTCCATGCCCCCCGGCTTGCGGTCTCTGGGACTGCGGTGGTTATTAATGTTGGTATATTAAATAAAATGATTGTGTACTCAATTACTGAGGTCAGGAATTTATTGCCATTGTTATTTTTATTTATTGTAAGCTCGATTTTCATTTACCGACGTTTTTTCCAAGAAGACTTGATTCTCAGATCTTTTCTATGTCTCGACGTGTCTGTCTCTGTCTCTGTCTCTCGCACACACACACTTTCCTATAAACCTGGGGAAAGGGGGTTATAAAGGAGCTGGAGAAGTTGTAGGGAATCTGAGGATACAGGGAATAAATCCAACCCAGAGGCTTGACTCCTACCCGTAGCCCCATTCTAACCTGCCCTGGTGAGACTCCACACTTTGTAACTCTTCAGGAAACACTTGACCTCTTTCAGTCTCCCAGGACTACTTAAAATTGCAGCACCCCTCCCTATTCTACTGACTTAAAAAAATTTTTAGCAGAGCATTCCTTCTAATATACTATATAACCTTTTAATTTCTGTTTGTTCTGTCTTCATCCCTCCTCCATGTCATGTTCACTGATGCATCAACAGTACATAGTAGACACTCAATAAAACATGTACAAATGAATGACTGAATGAATTTGTCAAAAACACATCTCTCCTTCCAGGATATATTTAACTCACTGCATCTCCCTCCTATTTGCTGAGTGTATATTAAACCCCATGTATAGTACTACATCCTTTCCAAACATCATAGGCTGAGCTATTGTTATGCCTGCTTTGCAGTGCGGAAACTGAAGTTCAGGTGGGTAGGTTTACCCAAGGCTTCTGGATAGCCAGAGTTGGAGGTGGCATACTCCCTGCCAGCTCAGTAACCAAGGGCTAGCCCTGCCCCTCTTGTCCTCTATGAGGGAAGGTTAGGAATGGACAGATTCCCTGGCTTTTTTAATTCCTGGGGAGAGAAGGAGGGGCGTTGCTGCCCAGGAGTTAGGACCATTTCAATTTTTCCTGGAGAGGGCGTCATCTGTGGTGTCTTCAAATAGAAGTGGAGCAGAGGGTGGAAGGATGCAGGTTTGAAGGAACTGATCCAAGTTTGCAAATGTCTCTGCCTCACCTTTGTGGAGGCCAGGGCAGGAAGCTGGGAAGCCCCAGGTTTCTTGATTTGGCAGCCCTGGACCTGCCACAGCCAAATCCCTTTAGGTCCCTCCTGGACCAAAGCCTTGAGGTCACTCACGCCGGAGACAACCCCCTTCTCAGCAAGGGGCCTCCTCACCCTCCCCCAACAGACTCCTGTTCTCTAACCTTTGCTGGCTCCCTGCCTACCCTGAACTGTAGGCTGTGGTGTGAACCCCAACCCTGAGGTCCCACCCTCTAGCTCTCAGCCGGTCCCTAGGCTTCTGTCCTGAATCTTCCCCTTTGGATGGAGCGGCCCCCTTTGTGAAAAAATCAGGGAGCCACGTGAACAGTTCACCCAGCGTGGGGTGAGGGCAGTTCGAGAGGCCACAGCTTCTTCATTTGGAAAATTTTACCTCCTGTCTGTTCTCTTCCTAAGCTAATAAAGGGCCTCTTCCTATTTTGGTCTCACGACCTCATGAAAACACTGCATATACTTTGGGATAAATTTTTATTCAAAGTTTTAATCATTTCTAGTTTTTCTAGTTTTCCATTTAACCTATTTCTCTATTCCCAATCCCTTCTCTTTCTCTCTCTCAACGCAACGCTCTCTTCTCCTCCTCTTGTCCTATCTCTTACTTATGGTATTTTCCCAAATGTCTTTTCCTTGCTCTCCATTCCCCAACTCTTGCCTTCTCTCTCTTTCTTCTGTCTCCTTCCAAGTTAAACGTGCTTCTCCTTCCCCACCCTCCTGGGCCTGAAACTGCCCATTTGGATCAACAATTCCGAATTGTTGACAACATGCGCTCTGCCCATTCTCCGCACAGCAGCCAGTGGGTGCATTTTAAAATCTTGAAACCAGTTAATGTTTAGATGATGTGAGCCTCAACGATAGAAGAAGAAAAAGTGGATGTATTCAGCATGAAAGCTAGGGGTGTGTGTTTTCTAGTACTGACAATAAATAAATTCATTCCAAAGGTTTATGCTTGTTTCTTATTATTATGCTTATTTTCGTGGCTAACAATCATTCCAGACAGCCATCTTTTGAAAGGTAATCAGCTTTGAGTCTCACTTTGATTGCAACCAATAACATAGACTTACCTGAGCACATCTTGAGAAATTGGCAGAACACATTAGCTGTTTCTCCAAGGTCGTGCTCCCAGCCTCAGGCCACAAAAGGATCACACCCACTTTCATTTCTTCCTCCTTTAATTAGGTAAAGGGATCATCCTCTTTGTGAAATGAAATCTGATCATCCTCTTACTATGCCAAAACTTTATATTATTTTATTTCTGGTTTAGATTATATTTTGTTCTGTTTAGGATCAAAGGAGGCATATAAAAGGTCATCAAGATTATAATATGTTCTATAACATAATCACCAAAAAACCTTGTTTTCTTAAAAAAAGAAAAGCTTTATAACACTCGCTCCACTTGAAAGATCAAAAGGTAACCCTTAATTTTTGTTCCTGTCATATTGCTTGAAAGACACACTATTAAATGCCTTATAAAATAGCTTGCATTCTAAGAGATTATCTCTTATTTTATAAATTTGCTCTGTTTCTAATGGATTGTTTGGAGACATGGGAGAAATATTTGTTAAATTTTCATTTCTGCAATTCTTCCAGTTGTTAAATTAGAAAGGTTTCTGAGTGTAAATTCTTTGTACATGATAAGGCCACTTTCATGTTTTATACCAAGAAAAACAAAATAAAACCATAGAACATTGCATTCATAAACTTGCAGTAAAAAATGTAGTAAAACAATTAGAACTTGTAAATTCAATTTAAGATATTTAAAGTTACAAGAATTAGCTTGGAATTGAGGCGGGAGGAGAAGTGGCTAAGTGGCAATAATTTAGCCAGATAAGCATTATCTTGGCAGGGTTTCGTTTCCTCTAAACATCCAAGCTACATGGCCTTCTCTTCAAGAGCCAGTTAAGATGTGGAGAAAAATGTCCGTGTAGGTTAAGCTTAGAACTCAAGCACGGATTCTGAATTAGAAAATTTCAAATAGTTCACTATTGCCACTTCAAACCATTTTCCCTGAAAAGGGAATATGGTCATATCAGAATTTCTTTGCTGTGCGGCACCAGCTAAAATGTCTACCGCCATCACAAAATAACTCAATAACAAGAGAAGCCTCAACTTTGACTAGTTCAAAAGTCACCTGTGCCTAGTCCTCAGACCAGGCCATTTTCAGAATAACACAAGACGGCAGGATTTATGGGACCCACCCCCAAGCCTCTCTCTCCACTTGCCATCGACCTCCCGAAATTCCACCATTTGAGAGCCATTCCTCTGTGTTAATATCACCTTTTCTGCAAGACCTCTTTAAAAACCCATAGAAGGGGTGTGGCATTAAGATCCCAACAGTCTTCTACAGATCCAAACCGTTTTTTAGCTTTGGTCACTACTTTAAGTATCTAATGAACGCTCCCAACATTTCCCCGGAAAAAGACACCTATGCACACATACTCACCAAATTGTTTAAACTAGTTCTGATGGCTCACAGACCCTTCCCAAAGGCTGGAAGACACTACAGGCACCTGGGGTGAGGAGGTGAGGTGAATGAAAACAGGGAAAAGGTAAGTGAAAAAGTTGGAAAGCCCTAGAGCAAATTTGGCTGACTTCGCAAAATTTCCCTGTAACAACAATTAGGCACTTTTTAAGTACTCTCTGCTAGATGTTTAAAAAGCACCAAAGGAGATAATGCAAATAAGAAAAGGTGACACCATGGGGATTATTAGCCCATTTTATAGAAGAGGAAGCTGAAGTTCAGAGAGGTACCCAGTATGACCTGAGCACATGGCTCTACTTATTACTCTTTCCCTGAGCTCCTGCTGTCACCTTCCCCTTCCCCCATGAGCTCTTTTGGCTTCCCCATAGCCCCCTGGTTTCCTTCTGTGCTGAGATTCCTCCCTGTGCCCCACCCCTACTGGTTGTTGGAGTGATTGGGTGTACCTGGCAGCCCTATCAGGGATCCTTTTCTTGTCTCTCTGTCCTGTGGTGAGAAGCTTCCTCCATAACTTGGAGTATCTCCTTTGGAGATTGTGGCCTGTCGCCACTGGTCTCTTCCAGGGCTCTCTTTTCTGGTCACCGCAATAGAAATGGAGGTATTGGGATAAGAAGAATAAAAGGCCAGTTGGGACAATCACTCTTTGTATGTAAAGATGACTGCCAAACTGACCCGGCCATCGTCTTTGGGCCACTATTTAAAAGGCCTCATATTAATACATTTATTTATTAATTCTTTCATCCCTTCAGTATATATTTTTTGAGTACCTACTACGTGCCAGGCTCTAGGCCAAGCACTGGGAATGCAGCATAAAATGACACTGCCCTTGTCCCAAAGGGCCTTTGAATGACTAGAAGACAAAGGGGCAGTAAAGCTATATCCAGAAGTGGGGCCAGAAAGTGCAGTGTGGGGGGACAGGTTAATTCTGAGAGTCAGGAATGACGTCAAAGAGAGGCAGGCTTTCACTTTTTTCTTGGACGCTAATATGCATTCACCAAGTGGGTTGGGTAGGGACAGCCTCAGCATGAAGTAAGTCAGGAAGGCAGAAATCAAGGAGGTGAGCTTAGCAGTTGCAAAGATTCAACCAGACCAGAGGGCATCGCCAGAGATTAGGCCCAAGAGGTAGGAAGGGACAGGGGCTGGCAGGGGGAGGGAGATATGAGTGGTGGTCTTGAGTGCCAAACTGAAGCACCCTAACTTGGAGTCACCAAGAATTCCAGGGATAGAATTAAGGGGCTCCGTGAACTTGGATGCAAAAATATTTTTTATTTGCACTAACCTCTATCTGAAATTTAGCATCATCTTCGATAACGAATGTAGACAACAACCCATGGTAATATTAGCAGGACCTGTGACTTTGTCACCAACAGGTATCATATCACATGAAAATAGTGGCAGATATCTCAAAATATTGCTTCAAAATCACTTCAAAGTTGGGCAGTGTGACAGTGGCTCAGCAGGCAGAATTCTCGCCTGCCATGCCAGAAACCTGGGTTCATTTTCTGGTGCCTGCCCATGCAAAAAAAAAAAAAAAGTTACTTCAAAATTATGGACCCACTGCTATATCATGAAATGTGTTTATTAAAAAAGCACTAATAGTACTACACACAAATTTTTAAAAATACGTTGATAATTGTGTTTCATTATAAACTGATTACTTTTGTAATACAGTATATTTTATTTTATGCATGTATTTATGCATTTGGAAACATGATACTAAGAAGGGATCCATAGGCTTTACCATATTGCCAGAGGGGTCCGCAAAACAAAAACAAGGTGAAGCAGTCCTGCCTGGACTAGGTAAGTGGACAAGTGGCCTGATCACCATAGCATTTTCAAGAATTCACCCAGACAGCTATGTCCTTTAGAAGGCAGTGGCAATAGTTTGGAAGAAAACAATGGGGGGCCAGAAGGAGCAGTGGTAATGAGAGGCAGGGACAACCCAGGAGATGTTTCAGAGCTAGAAGCTTCATGATTTGGAGGCTCTTACTTTTCAGAACTCTACTATTTTACGCTGATGGTTGCAGAACTTGCTGAATTCTGGAGTTTGGCACCAGTGACAATCTGCCTGTCACCTTTCAATGCCTGGATGCTTTGCTTGCACCCTGACCCTCTCCTCTAGCCTCCCTCACCCCTGGTTGCACCGAGCTCTCCCAGCTGGGCTTGTTCAGACCCACAGTATAATGCCCATGGCTGCCCCATCTGGCTCCAGCTTGGCTGCTCCTCAAGGAACATAAACATCCCAGGAGACAACTGACCACTGTGTACCTAATGGGAGAAGAGCCTGAGGACTGGTTGAGGAAGGGGTGTGGAGAGGGAGACGATAGTGAGGATGCCAAGAGGATGGAGGTATCAGGATTCTTGGAATTTCTGCCTCCTGACCCGAGGTCCACGAGGGAGCCAGGCAATAAACAGAAGTTGAGCACACACAGGACGTTGACCTTGGAGTCCTAATAATGGGTTTTGGGACAAAGGCTCATGAGGTTCAGGACCCATAATAACTCATGGGTCTGATACCATGTAAGCTATTCATCTAATATCATAAGGAACTGGAAACCCCTGGTCCAGTTTGCCTGGTCACAAAGCACCTCCCTCCTCAAACCAGCCACCCAAATCTTTCTGTCCTTGTGTAGGAGTCCCAAGCCAGACTGGTCCGGAAAAACCATTGATTGGGGTCCAGCACGAGGACCTCACTGAGGGTAACCTATTGGGTTGCATGGCTCAGCCCTCTCCCTCTCACAGCCTGACTGTCAAGGCAAGAAAGGGACTATTTATGAGCAAAAATCATGATAAGAGTCACAGTTGTTGTATGTTTCTTATGTGCCAGACAGTTCACTAAGCCTCTTACACACATCACTGTGTTTGACCTCACATTGATCCTAACATCAACCCCATTATTGTCCCCATTTTATGAATGAGGAAACTGAGGCTCAGGGAGGGGAGGTAACTTGTCTGATTTGGCATGTGGGGAAACCAGGACTGGGACCCAGTCTGGTTTGATGGCAGCAGCCTCCAGGCACTTAGGGCAGCCCAAGTGGGCTCTACCTAGAGTTCCCACTCCCAGTCCCTCCTGCTCTAGACTTTTTACCTGCTGATGATTTCAGAGCCAAAAACTTAAAGCACAAGAAAAGCCGGGGTAAGATAGTCTTCATTTGCCAAGAGCAGCTTGATACACAGGAGGAGTTTCCTACCAAGTGTAGAGAACCGTCATTGCTCAGAGGTGGTGGAGAGAACAGAGCCCACACACCACAGCTGCTCCTTCTCCACCAGTGAGTCCTCCCTCGGATGATCGAGAAGACAGCCTTGGCTGCCCAAGCCTCCAAACTGCCCTCCCCTTCCACTGGGTGCCAGAGCCCCAGGAAACCTGATGGACTAATGTCCTAGGTGATAATCACCAACAGCTGTCAACATTGCCCAAAGAGACACAAGCAAACTTTCCACGCCTCCTCCCAACACCCACCCTGAAGTAGAGCTGCCAAAAAATTGACCATGAATCTGATCTGGCCTCCAGATCCAACTCCTGATTCATAGGAAATACACAGGGCAGAGGGATGTGCTAAATTAAACACAGGGTCATAATAGGCAAATGCTGAACAGACAACCTGGTTTCTTTAACAAATAAATTGCAGAGAAATCAAGGAGTAAGAGAGAGAAAGGTGGGACAGAAATTTATAGATTATAAGAGGCTTGCAAGATGCTATGGCCAATAGTTAAGGGGAAGTCATCAACAGCACCCCAGCACTACCGGGGCAACTAATTGAGGGGAGGGTCAGTGATAAAGGATGGTTCTGATTTGATATTTGGTGACTGTGTTTGCTTGTTCTTTGTCACTGTGGACCAATGAAAATTGTCTAAAGTTGAGAATGCTGCTGATTGTACAACCAAGTGAGGACACTGTAAGACATGGTGTGTTTATTTTGGACATTATTCATGATACTCAACAGGGAGCTGAAGGGTACAATGACTGATAAGCAGAATGCGAACTGTGATACATTTATTTGATGGAATATGGTGCGGCTACAAAAAGGAAGGACATAGAGAGGCCCACAATGAACTGAATAAAACTCGGGGACAATGTGTTGTGTAAAATAAGCCAGGAAAAAAAAAGAACAAATATGCAAGGTCTCTTTCAGAAAATACTCATAAGGAAATTGGCACCTAGATTCCCTGAATGGAAAATCCCAGGGACCCAATCAATCACTGGGGACTCCCAAGAAAATAGGCCAAGCCCTTATAGGAGAAAGACTTCGTGTGAAGATGTAAGTATATTTCTAGATTCTGACACACTGAGCTTTATGTGTATCAGCTGGTATTTCCCTGGAACTTTGAGTAACTCTGTGACACCTAAGACTCAGAAATGAAGTGCTGCAGCCCTGACAGTTAGCATAGCTATAGATAATAATACAGTAACCAAAAAACAGATCAGGCCTCAATTAGAGATAAAAAGGGAACCAATCTGGCTGGGGCTAAGGTAAATCAGAATACAGGGTAAAAGATGATAGTGTATATATTCTAGACTTTCGCCTACTATATGAGACCAAAGACAGAGAGGTTTGTTATGTCTAGATCCTAAACTTTCTATAACACATAATCTAGATCGACCTTTCTGGATATCTCATTTCAATAACCCAAACTACTAGAATCCAGTACGGGAACAAGGCCTTGTAATTCTGTAGTGCTTAATGTAATATCAGGATACATCTCAGGCTATGGTGGGCTGATAATTAAAAAGTATTGGTAAATTTGGTGGTGTGGGAGATGACTCCCAGGGATGAGTCCGGCCCTGGCACTGAGGGATCAACAATGCCATCCTGACTAAAAGGCAGAAAAGAAGTGTAACAAACGAGGTATCGGTGGCTGAGAGAGTTAAAATAGAGTTGAGAGGCTACTCTGGAGGTCACTCTTTTTTTGTTTTTTTTTTAACATGGGCAGGCACCGGGAATCAAACCCGGGTCCTCTGGCATGGCAGGCAAGCCTGCTGAGCCACCGTGGCCTGCCCTGGAGGTCACTCTTAACACAAGCTTCAGTTAGACATTGCTAGCTATCATAACTTACCAAACCCCAACCAAAACCCCAGCCAATCCTAAAGAACACCTAGGGCAATGTATAAGATTCTACAAAGGTTCCATGCACTAGGGTAACTTTCCAGAAACCTACAATTTCCAGGTGGGTCCCTGGACCAGATAAGTCCTGAAACCTAGAGGAGCCAGCCTGTCCAGAGCATCATCTAATTCCATCTCATACTCCATGTTACTGACAGCCCCTTCCAACATGAAAAAGATAGAATGAGCATAGCCCAAATACCTCTAAAGAGTGGGAGAAAGATCAAAGGTGATGGTGGTGTTATTCAGAGAAGGTAGGGTTTCACAAATGAGTGTAAGTGCTGAATCATTAAATTGATATCTCTTTTAGTCTCCAGTATCTTAGAATAGCTAGAAGTAAAAACCTAAAACTATGGAATCGTAATCCATAACAAACTCTGAAATCTGTCCTATAACTGATTGCTGTGCTGTGCTTTGAAATTTATTGGTTTTTTTGTATATATGTCATTTTTCACAAAAAAAGAAAAAAATGATTGTGATGATAAAAAGTGTTTATTCTTCTAGCCTCCAATATTCTGGAGCAACTAGAAGGAAAAATTTGAGATGATGGTAGGGTAGCCCATGACAAACTCCGGGATCTGTCCTGTAACTACTTGTTGAGGAATGCTTTGAAAACTACTGCTTTTATCTTTCTTTGCTTTGTATACATGTTATATTATACAATAAAGAAAGTTAAAAAAAAAAAAGTATTGGGAGATTCCCTTAAGGGTCCGAGGGAAAACAAAATAGAACTACTAAACTTTCCCATCTGGGAAACCCTGGGTACACAATCAACCATTGGGGACTCCCAAAAAATAAGATGAAGCCCATGATTTTGAGGCTTGCCCTTATGAAACTTATTTCTGTAGGGGAGAAGCTAAGATTACCCATAATGAGACCTAAGAGTTGTTTCCAGGAAACCTCTTTTGAGGCCAAACCTCAGATATGGCCTCTCTCTCTCTCTCTGTAAGCCCAACTGTGCAAGACTCCTCCCCCCTATGTGGGACATGACATTCAGGATGAAAGTCTCCCTGACAACGTGGGGCATGACTCCCTGGGATGAGTCTGGTGTTGGCATTGTGGGATCAACAACACCTTTCTGACCAAAAGGGGAAAAGAAATGTAATAAAATAAAGCATCAGCGGCTAAGAGAGATCAACTGGCATCAAGAGGCTATCCTGGGGCTACTCTTATGCAAGCTTCAGTTAGATAGTGCTAATTACCATGGTTTGCTCACCCCCAGCCAACATCACTCCTGTTAATTCTTAAGATCACCTAGAGCTCAAACTGAGACTCTAAAAGTTTAATGCACCAAGTTTGTTTTTCTGGAACCTATAATTCCTAGAGGGTTTCCAGATAAATCCTGAAATCCAGAAGGAGCAGCTTCTTCATGATTATCAATTAATTACACCCCCCTATCCTTTAGTGTTGACACTCCTCAATATGAAAAAGTCAGAATGGGCATTGCCTAAAGAGCATTATAGATTGGGAGAAAGATCAAAAGAGAAGGAGGAGTTATAATAGAGAAGATAGGATTCAGCAAATGAGTATGATCACTGAATCACTATATTAAAATTCTTTCTAGCCTCCAGCGTTTTGGAGCAGCTAGAAGGAAAAATCTGAAATAGTGGAATGGTAACCCATAACAAACTCTAAAATCTGTTCTGTTGTTACTGGTTGAACTGTATTTTGAAAATTATTGCTTTTGCCACACTGTTTTATTATTTTTTTAAAGAGACATGCAAGAAAGCCTTATTTGGCTCCTGAGTCAAACAAACAATAAAACATGCAAAACTTAACAATTTATAACATTTTTTTTCTTCTTTTATATGGGCAGGCACCAGGAATCGAACCTGGGTCCTCTGGCATGGCAGGTAAGCATTCTTGCCTGCTGAGCCACCGTGGCCGCCCTGTAACATTTTTAAGACAGCTGGAATTGTGAACCCTGAATAGATACTGGATGACATTAAGCATTTTTTGTTAATCTTTTTCAGGTGAAATAAGGTATTGTGGTTTTGAAATGACATTTTCTTTTTAGAGATTAAATAAAATGTTCAATGAATCTTGTCACTTGTTGGTTTTCCTGTTGCTTGTAGGATAGAGCCCTAAATTCTCACTGTGGCTTAAAAGTCCAGCCCCTGCCCGCCCATGGGGTCTCACCACCCCCCCGCTTCTCCTCAGTCCACTCCCTGCTTCAGCTGCTCAGGGGTCTCATGTCAGGGCAGAACTAAGACTTAGGTGGGCTCTAGGCATTTTTGCCTTTGTGTACCCCTTCCTCCATAAACTCTATTTTATGACTATATTGATATAAAGATGAATATACTAATATGACATATTAAAAACTTCCTTTGACCTAAAAGTTCTTCCTTTTTCTTCTGATTTAAAAGAAATGAAACCATTTTGATGGGCTCCTTCTTTTTTTGTATGCTACATGCCCGGGGTCACATTCCCGTTCTTTTTCCATGTGAGTATCCCATTATTGCAGCACCATTTGTTGAATTTTTGTTTGTTTTTCCTTTCTTTGTTTTGCTTGTTTGTTTGTTTTTTGGGGAAGTGCATGGACTGGGAATCGAACCCGGGTGTCCCACCTGGCAGGGGAGAATTCTGCCACTGAACTACGCTTGCACCCCCGATGGGCTCCTTTTTAACACCGTGGGCCTGAGGCACTGTGCCACCACACCTGACGGAAAAGTCCGCTTGCTTCTGAATGCAGTTTCTACCTCCTCAATCACTGTCTTTACCCGTTCATCCTGGTAAACCCCGTGCTTCCTTGGAGAAGTCTTCTGTGACCTCCCAAACCCCCCACCATGCGCTGATGCCCTTGCCATATGCTTCATAATGTCACGGTTGAGAATCATGTATTAATTTGCGTGATTGTTCTTAATGACTATCTCCTCCCTAGATTGTCCACCTTTGTAACCTTGGCACCCAGCCCAGTGCCTGGCATATGGTGACACTTAATAAATATTTGTTGAATAAATAAATAAGTCAGGGGTGGGAAGGGACACCAGTGCTGTGTTAAAACATTCAAATAGGAAAAAGAAAAAATGTAAGGAAAGAAACACACTGAAATGTTAACAGTGGGTTTTTTGCCTCTTTGTTATTTGCTACTTTTGGTAGGAGGCATAGGGAGTGGTAGGGAAACGAGTACATTTTAGTTTCTTGATTCGACTCATGTGCCCTTTCTAGCTTTTTCTCAATGAACATCTATTGCTTGTGTGTGGCTAATATTGAAAATCAAACCCAGCAGAGAGCCTTCTTTCTAGCCAGGCACTAAACAAAGACTCTACTGACTAAAAGCTCCTGGCAACCATGGCTTGTGTTTATCTTGTTCTCTTGCCTTATGATGAGCACCTAATGGGTGCTCAGGAAATATTTGTCAACAGGTTGAACGCTGACCTTGGGGCCCTTGCTTGAAGATGGAAACTGTTCACAGCAAGGAGAGCAGCAGAGAGACTGTCACCGTGTCCGAGTGAAGGATGAGATGAGGGCACCGGACTGTTGGTGGAAGGTGGGGAATTAGGAAATTTTCAGAGGTAGGATTATCAGGGTTTAGGAGAAAGGGTTCATCTTACCTGGACAAACTGGACAGGCAGCAAAGTAGGAAATGAGGCAGAGAGAGCACAGTGGAGAGGGAGCGATCATGAGTTCACTTTGGGACTTTTTAAGTAGAAGGTGCTGTCGGGACACCTCAGTGAAGAAGCTGGGAGGGCAGTGGGGACTATGGAGCAGGAGTTCAGGAATGAGTTTGGGACTGAAGAAACAGACTCAGGAGTCACACCACCCAGGTGACAATGTCTTCTTCCAAGTGGATCAAACTGCCCCATTTCTTCTCCCAGGCTGGAAAACCAAGCAGCGGTGGTGGCACACTTCAGGGATCTTGGTTGGAGAGGGACAGGAAGCGTCTCCAAAACAAAGATTCACACCATTCCTGGGGTGCGACAGAAACTGGGGAGAACCTCTGAACTGAGGACCAGAACCAAAACAGCCGTCAAGTACATGTACTGGATCAGAGTCCAAACTGAAGTTAAGAAAACAAACACCAGGGAACACTAGAAGCAGATCTTTCTGTTCACTAGTAGTCACTGACTTGGACCAATCCAATCATCCTTCAGCTCATGCCTAGATTGAAACCACTTCTCATTCCAGGTGCATCCTTGCTCTGAAGTGGGCATATGAGTCACTGGGAGAACAGGATTTGATTAACAAAGATTCAACCAGACTACAGCTGTTGCCAGAAAGTGGGGCACGCCTGCAAGGCAAGCCTTTCCCGTAGGCAGCCAGGGTTGCTGTGCACCCAGTTTATTCCTGCTGCCTTCCTGCTACTATCCTCAAACCTCACCATCAGGGGGCCTGCTTTTGGGTGAAGGCATGCCTCCAAAGTTCTTATTCCAAAATGTGAATACCCTTTCTATGGTAGCACATCCCAGTGGCTAGGAACTTGTCACAAATTTGTTTTTCAGTTCCCTTTTCTCCTTGAGGGTTAACTAGGATGAGGACTCTGAGAGAAAAGTGTTTTAATGAGGGAAGGGTAGGGGTAGTTGTGTAATTTGGTATGGTGCAGGGGTTAAGGTGCAGCTTGAAGTCCGTGGGCTTGAGTGTGAATGGGGTCTGGCATGGGAAGGGTCTATTTGATAGAGAGCAGTGCTGCTCCAGATGTTTTGAAGAAGAGACACTAGAAAAGCTCAGCTGGGCTGATCCTGCAAGTAACTCATGTCCTCCTATGTCCTGTATGCCCTCATGGATTGTTCTCAGGGTGGTCAATGTATGCTCTGTGGGTTGTTGCCCCAGCTGCATGGAAAAACCTTTGCTAGACAAGAGGCTTTCTTTATATACTTCTGTGTCTTGCAAAGCTCCCGGCACCACACTGGACACACAGCCTGCGTCTAAGATATGCCCATTGTCAGCTCATGGAGAAAAGCCCAGGTAGAAACCAAGCACCTAATAGACTTGTTGATTAACTTCAACAGGTTTTATGCTATGGCATCTGCAAACACTGACGAGCTCTGCAAATAGCTACAGTCTCTACAAACAGCTATAGGCTCTGCAATCACTTGCACATTCTTCAAACAGCTGCATAATTTTAAACAATTATGATTTTAAATTGCAATTTTTTAAAATTGAAAACAATTCCAAACTACAGGCTCAGCAAACAGGGATAGGCTCTGCAAAACAGCTGAGGGCTCTCGGAAAAGGCTTTTCAAAAAGTGGTAAGCTCTGTAAACACCTGTAGTCTGCAAGCAAGTGCAGGTTCTGCAAATAGCTATAGGTTCTGCGAATGGGTGGACAATACACAATGGCCTGTAGAAATATCAACTACTGGCCCAAACATAAGAATGCTATTAAAACTTTAGAAACTGATCTCCATCTACCCTTTCCACAAGAAATAATATCTTAGGATAAGGAAGGGAAGGGATGGGAGAAGGACAAGTAAATTGGATAAATAAAGAAGATTGGGGGCTCTGGTTTAATTGGACGAGTGTCAAATTAAGATCACAAATTTTGACAGCCATTTTTATGTGCAAAGAAGTGTGCCAGGCACAAGGGAGAATGTGGAGAACTAGGTGCTCTCATTGTTCAAATGGACATTCAAATAGCCCCTGGGCCCTTTCTGGTAGCCGTTGGGAATATGTACACAACCCAGATTTATTTCCTTCTGAGAGAGTTGTAATTAGTGTACTTGGCCAATGCCTCTGGTTACCAACCGGAGCAATAAAAACCCATCGTAATCCACCTCCTGAGTACTGTGCAGAAAGGTGATTGCTTCTGCTACTGGTGGTTGCTGGCATCAGGGCTGAGACAGCCTTGTCTGTGGAGACACAGGTACTCTAAGGGCTAAGGGTTGACCAAGATTAGGGATTGGACTCCATGCCCAGTGCTTCCCTAGACCATGATCCCCACATACTACTGCATGTCCTCGAGAGATGAAGGGTATGGGAATGATGGTGGAGCTTCTGCTTAATCAAAGCAGGCTTCCTGTCACAGGGGATGAATGCTGGTTACATACAGGCCTGCCAAGGGCTGTGGAGAAAGATGGCTGATGAGGAGAGAGGAAAGGGGTAGCCCCAGGGGAATGTCAAGGTCAGTGCTCAGGCTTTTTCTGGCTGTGTGGCCTTGAAAGATGATTTAACCTTTCTGAGCTTCGGGTTCCTTTTTGACGGAAAATGGGGATAATAATAGTACCTACCTCTTAAGGTTGTTGTGAGGATTATAAATGAGCTAATATAAGTAAAGTGCTCAGAAAAGTCACTGGTATATAGTTAGCTCCATCCAAGTTAAATGACAATATGATGATGGTGGTGGTGGTGGTAATAATGACAGTGGTGATCATGGCAGTGGGGAGTGATGGTGGTGGTGCTGGTGGTGTTGATGGTGATGATGGTGGTGGTGGTGGTGGTGGTGATGGTGATGATGGTGGTGATGGTGGTAGTGTTGATGGTGATGGCGGTGGTGGTGGCGGTGGCGGCGGCGGTGGTGGTGATGGTGATGATGGTGGTGGTGGTGGTGATGATGGTGATGGCGATGGTGGTGGTGATGGTGGTGGTGCTGGTGGTGTTGATGGTGATGATGGTGGTGGTGGTGGTGGTGGTGATGGTGGTGATGGTGATGATGATGTTGGTGGTGATGGTGGTGATGATGGTGGTGGTGATGTTGATGTTGGTGGTGGCGATGATGATGGTGGTGATGGTGGTGATGATGGTGGTGGTGGTGATGATGATGATGGTGGTGATGGTGGTGATGATGGTGGTGGTGATGGTGGTGGTGATGGTGGTGGTGGTGATGATGATATTGGTGGTGGCGATGATGATGGTGATGATGGTGGTGATGATGGTGGTGATGATGATGACACTATTGCTGGTGATGGTGGAGGAGAAGGAGAATATTCTCAAGATGAAATTCCATTATCCTCTACTTGAGTCCTCATGTTTCCAAGGTAGAAAGGACGTTAGGGGAACTTCTGCCTGGAATGCTCCAACACAGCCACCGTTTTGCATAGTTTGCTTCTCTTCCTTCTTCTCCTCTAGGTTGAACTTCAGTGCCACCTCTCAGGAGACCCTCCATGACTACCTCATCAAAGTAGTTGTTCCTGTCCTTCTGTCCTACAGCCCTTATTCATTTCCTCACAGCCCATTTCACAATTATAACTATGCATCAACTTATTGCTTTACAGGTGCTGTCCCTGTCTTCCTCCCCACACCCTGCCACGAGGCTCAGGGCCTTATCTGCTTTGATCACCAAAGTGTACCTAGCAATTAGCCCTGTGGACAGCATACAGTAGAGACTTAATAAATAGCTGTTGAGTTAATGAGTGAGGGAATTAATGAGTAAACAAATGAGGCTGAAAGTCCAGCTAATATTCAGGTCCTTACTTTTTCTCTCTTCTCTGGATCTGATTGCGGGTTCCAGCCACAGGAAGTTTCTAAAAATTTTTTCTATTAAAAATTTTTATAGAAATAAGTGCCTCAGTATAACACAATACCCTGGTCTCTTGCCTTTAACTCTTTGTTTGTTTTTATTTTTTTAGTGCAATTTTATTGAGATATATTATATAATCATATATCATATAATCATCCAAATTGTACAATCAGTGGTTCATAGTATTATTATATAACTGAACTCATCATCACAATTTTTGAACATTTTCATTACTTCAAAAAAAATTAGAATAAAAGTAAAAATAGGGCGGGCCATGATGACTCAGCAGGCAGAGTCCTCACCTGCCGTGCTGGAGACCTGGGTTGGTTTCCTGGTGCCTGCCCATATAAGAAAAAAAGAGTAAAAATAAAAGTTAAAGAGATGTGCAAAAAAACAAAAGGGGGAAGGTAACGGTGCCTGTTGTGCCAGAGACTCGGGTTTGATTCCTTGTGCCTGCCCATGCAAAAAAAAATAAAAAAGTAAAAAAGAATATCTAAAACATCCCATACCTCCCATACTCACTTTTATTTATTTATTTTTTGTCTTTATCTTTTTACTTATCTGTCTGTGTACTGGATAAAGGGAATGTCAGTCACAAGGTTTTCACAATCACACAGACCTTAAAAGCTCTATAGATACTCAATCATCTTTAAGAATTAAGGCTACTGGATTACAGTTCAAAGTTTCAGGTATTTCCCTCTTACTACTCCAATACACCAAAACTAAAAAGGGATATCTATATATTGTACAATGACCTCTTGACTCTATTTGAAATCCCTCAGCCACTGAAATTTTGTTTTGTTTCATTTCTCTTCCCCTTTTTGGTCAAGAAGGCATTTTCAATCTCTCCATGCCAAAGCCAGGCTCATTTCCAAGAGTCCTGTCCCACACTGCCAAGGAGATTTACACCTGGAGTCCTGTCCCATGTTGTGGGGAGGATAGTGAGCTTACCTGTAGAATTGGCTTAGAGAAAGAAGATACATCTGAGCAACAAAAGATGTTCTCTGGGGGTAACTCTTAGGTATAATCATAAGTAGGCTTAGCCCTACCTTTGCAGGAATGCTTCATGAGGGCAAGCCTCAAGATCAAGGACCTGGCCCATCAACTTGGCAGTTCCCAATACTTGCGAGGATATCAGGTCTTCTCCAGGAGGGGAAGTTTAATATTTCAACCTTCCTCTCCCTGTTCTTCAACAAGACTTTGTAAATACTTTTTTATCTTCTGGCCAGATTACTCTGGGATGTATCAGGGCATCACACCAACCTGTACAAACCAAAAAAATCTCACTCCCTAGTCAAGATTCCATGTAGTTATGGTGTTCATGTAAACTGACCATACAAGTTAAGTTAGATAGTGTGCTATCAAAAATATAAATTTTATACCAAAAAAACCCACCTCTCTTCTTTTGGTCTCCCTTAGAAGTTGAAGTTTAAAATACAGTCAATATCTGAATGGTAGTGTAAACATATGATTGAACATGGTGCTGCTACAACAAAGAACGAAGTTGTAAGGCATTCAATGATGTGAATGAAACTGTAGGACATTTCATGAGGCAAAATAAGCCTGAAATAAAAGAGCAAATATTGTATGATCCCATTTAGTAAATAATTATAAGAAAACTGGGACCTAGATTGTAAACTCTTATAGCAGTCACATGTAGTCTGGAGTGGTAACTCTTATTTCTGGATTTTGAGGGGCTGTTTTATATATGTATAACCTGGTATTTAGAGATAAGAATGAAGCCAAATTGGGTTGGGATTAAGGTAATCCAGAATACAGGGTAGGGAAAACACTGCCTGTATTTTAGAACTTCACCTACTCTTTGAGACCAAAGAAAGAAAGTTTTATTATGTCTAGAACCTAGGTTTTCTGTAGCACGTAATCTAACTCAACTTGTCTGGACAGATCATTTAAACAATCCAAACACACAGAGCCCAGAATAAGAAAAATTTAATCCTGTATAGCTTAATGTAATGCCTTGATACATCCCAGAGTATATTAAGCAGATAATAAAAAAATATTGGCAAAGTCCCTTGAGGGATGGGAGAAAAATTATGGAACTATTAAACTTTTTCACAGGGGAAACCCCAGATGCTGTGCCAAACATTAGGGACATCCTAATCAATAGGCGAAGGCCTTGATCTTGAGGCTTGCTCTTGTAAAGCTTATGTATATAGCAGAAAAGCTTAGCCTATCTATAGGTATGACTAAGAGTTATTTCTGGAGGCCCTCTTTAGTTGCTCAGATGTGGCCTCACTCTCTATATACACAGCTCTGCAATTGAAACCATTGCCCTCCCCCCTACGTAGGATATGACATCCAGTAATTGAAAGTCTCTCTGGCAATGTGGGAGATGACTCCTAGGGATGAATCCAGACCTGGCACCATGGGATCAACAATGCCATTCTGACCAAAAGGAGGAAAAGAAGTATAACAAATAAGGTATCAGTGGCTGAGAGAGTTCAAATAGAATCGAGAGGCTTCACTGGAGGTCACTCTTACACATGCTTCAGTTAAACATTGCTACCTATCATAACTTGCCAAACCCCAACCAAGACCATTCCTGCCAATCCTAAAGAATTCCTAGGGCATTATATGAGATTCTACAAAAGTTTCATGCACTAGGGTAACTTTTCCAAACCTACAACCTCAAAATGGGTCCCTGAACCAGATAAGTTCTGAAATGCAGAGGGGCCAGCTTTTCCAGAATATCAACTAGTTCCATCTGCCTATACCATATTATCAACAACCCCTTCCAACATGAAAAAGTTAGAATGGGCATAGCCCAAATAGCACTAAAGAGTGTAGAAAGATCAAAGATCAAAGGTGATGGTGGAATTATACAGAGAAGCTCGGGTTTAACAAATGAGTACAATTGCTGAATCATTATATTGATATTTCTTTTAGTCTCCAGTACCTTAGAGCAGCTAGAAATAAAATTGTGGAATTGTAACTCATACCAAACTCTGAAATCTGTTCTAAGGCTAACTGTTGCGATGTACTTTGAAATGTATTGCTTTTATGTATATATGTCATTTAAAGAGAAGAAGGAGTATAACAGAGAAGATAGGATTAACAAATGAGTATGACTGCTGAATCATTATTTTGATATTTCTGTTGGTTTTGTGTCTTGGAGTAGCTAGAAGAAAAAACAAAAAATTGTGGAACTGTAACCTATACCAACTTTTTTTTTTTTTTTTTTTTGCATGGGCGGGCACTGGGAATCGAACCCAGGTCTCTGGCATGGCAGGCAAGAACTCTGCCACTGTGTCACCACTGTCCACCCCATACCAAATTTTAAAATCTGTTCTATAACTACTTGTTAAAAGGTACTTGGACATTTATTGCTATTTTTTTTATGTATGTTACGTTTCACAATTAAAAAGAAAGTTAAAGAAAAAATACAGTCAATATTATCCTTTATCATTTAGTCTAATTTACCTTAGTCCTAAACAGGTCAGCATCATTCATATCTCTAATTGAAGTCTGATTTTTTTTTTCAGTGTTTTTAGCAGTTGCTGTATGGGGCAATACTGACTTTCATTGCAGCAGAATGCTAGCTCTGAGCCTCAGGTGTCACACAGATACCTGAAGTTCCAGGGAATGACCAAGTTATCCACAAAGATCTCAGCCTCTCAGAATTTAGAAATAACAGTTACAACTCCAGAATAAATGTGACTGCTGCAAGAGCTTAAGAAATTTTACGATAGGCCTTCGCCTGATAACTTATGCCCTCGAATTCAATTCTCAGAGTTTGTACATTATGGTTAGTCCATTTTAGTTTAGTGTTGTAATATTTGTCTTTCCGTTCCTGGCTTATTTCATTCAACAAACTGTCCGTAAGGTTCACTCACCTATTTGCATGCCTCACGACTTCATTTCTTCTTGCAGCGGCTCTATTGTATGTCCACACCATAGTTCCCCTTTCCATTCCTCCTTTGATGTACCCTTAGGCCACCTCCATCCATTGCAAAACCGGAACACTGCGGCTGTAAGCACAAATGTGCAAATGTCCATTCGTGTCCCCACTCTCAGTTCCTCCAAGTATACACCTGACCACGGGGTTACAAGACCATATGGTAAACCCACCCCTATCTGCCTGTGGAGTCACCACACTGCCCTCCAGAGGGGCTGCACTGCTCTGCTTCCCTACCAATAGTGAGGGTACATCTCTCTCACCACATTTTCTCTAGCACTTGTATCTCTGTGTTCTTTTTATTTATTTATTTTTCTCAGGGGCAGGCAGCAGGAAATTGAACCTGGGTCTCCAGCATGGCAGGCAAGAGCTCTGCCACTGAGCCACCGTGGCCCACTCTCTGTGTTCATTTTTAATCAGTTTTATTCACACGTAGTACAATCCAACCTAAGTAAAAAATCAATGGTTCCCAGTATAGTCACATAGCCATGCCTTTGCCACCACTATCTATATGAGACTATTTCCATTTCTTCCGCAGAGAATCCTATATCTCTCCCCCATATCCCCCACTTATTGACCTTTAGCTTTCAGCCACAGAAAGTTTTGAAGTAACATCTGTTCATTGCCTAGTGTCTGACCTTACCCATTTTAGGTCCATAATAGATGCCTATGGCACTGAACTGTGATCTACCTCCCCTCCCCCATGACTTTGCTGGGTGATTTTGGGCTCCTGGTCCCCCTCTAAGTTCTGGGCCCCCATTCAATCTGAGACAGAGGTCTACATGGGACAGTAATAATCTGCCGGGCAGACAGAAAACAAGTTGTTTCAGCCAGCAGCACTTTATAAATATTTCCAAGGCTCAAGCAAACAAGGTGCAAGATCTGTTGTTTTATAAGTCACTGTATAAACAGATGGCAGGGGAGCACTGGGTTGTAACTGGAAGGGATGACAAAGCGCTAAGAGACATAAAAACTGCTGCCACAGCCTCATCCCAGCTGAGCCAGTGTTTGGTGTTTGCTCAGGTGTTGCACTTCCTTTCCTCCACTTGGATTGTGTCACCTATTGCTCTGGGGGAGAAGGGGTTAAATGTGGGGGGTGGAAGATGAATAAGCACTCTGTCACGACACCCCCACACCCAGCACACCCTCCCATAACCACCCCACGTATTTACAAAAACACATATCACAATCTCCTTCTGTATGGTTTGCAAAAGCACTCAGGCAAACTTAAAAATATATATATTTTGAAATAATTTCAAATCTACAGAAACATTACAAGAACAGTATAAAGAACTCCCTTGTCCCCTTCACCCAGATTCTGTTACCATTTCACCACATTTGCTTCATCACCTTCTCTCTTCTATACACCCATTAATCTTTTCCCGAATTTAAGAGCAAGTTGCAAACAGGTGACCATCACCCCTAAATTTCCCAGTGTGTATTTCCTCAAAACAAGGAGGGATTACAAGAGATGTGAGGAACTTTAAAAGGGAGGGCCATGTTCATTATCTCTATTGCGTGCAAATTTATCAAATTGCATTCTTTAACGATGTGTGTTTTATGTCAATTATACCTCCATAAAGCTGTTTTTAAAATTTCGCACTCAAAAAAAGAATAATCTATACAATCACTCTGCAGCACTCCAATTTAGGAAACTGACATTGATACAAGACTGTTGTAGTGATTTAAAAATGTATGAGTCCCAGAAAAATAAGTTCTTAAATTTAATCCATTCCTATGGCATGAACCCATTGTAAGCAGGACCTTTTGATGAGGTTATTAATAGAAAATTCACCATTTGGCAACCAAATAGTGGTGATTGATTCCATTAAGGCATGACACACCTCCATCAGGATGCGTCTTAATCCTATAATTGGAGTCTTCTATAAGGGAATGAAATTCAGGCAAAGAGAGAGAAAGTTAGAAGCTAAAATGGAAACTGGAAAATAAGGAAGATACTATGTGGCAAGATACAGGAAGCCACCATGTGCCAGCGACAGGGAAACCAAGCACCACCGGCAGCCTGCCCCAGAATGCCACAGTCTTCAGGGAGGACACATCACCTTGATGATGCCTTGATTTGGCCATTTTCCTTCAGCCTCAAAACCATGAGTGAATAAATTCCCATTGTTTAAGCCAACCTATTTCATGGTATTTGCTTGAGCATCCTAGGAAACTAAAACAACTACCTTCCAATCCACAGACCCCATTCGAATTTTTTCAACCGTCCCATCAATCTCTCTTTCCCCCTTTCTGGTCCTGGATCAAATCCAGGAACATTTGTTGCATTTAATTATGTCTCATGCATTTCTTTAATCAGTTTCGTGGCTTTTCCTTGTCTTTTGCATCCTTAGCAGTCTTCAAGTGTTCAGGCCTTTTATTTTGTAGTATGACCTCAACTCAGGTCCATCTGATATTTCCCCATGACCAGTCTTGGACTAGGCATTCTTGAAAGGAACACAACAGAAATGGTGCTATGCTTTTCTCAGTATCTCAATCACTATACTGTTACAAGTTGTTTTCTGCCAGTTTTCTCCAGTGTATTGTTACTATTTCCCCCTTTTGAACCTAATAAGTATTTTGTGGGGAGATATTACAAGATTATGCTAAACTTCTACCCACCTGAAGGTTTGGTGCAATCTTAACAACTCCTGCTTGAGTCAGTCACCACTATTTGGTTACCAAATAGTGAATTTTCCATTTACGTAATTCCTTCCCCATTTATTGATTGGCATTCTACTGTAAGGAAAACTTTCTCCTCTCCTCTATTGTTTGTTTATATCAGGATGGACTCATGCACTTTTTATTTTATTCAGTTGGTTGAAGTCCATTATATTATTATTTTAGTGTTTGAATTGTTCCAGATTGTTCCAGATTGGGCCAGGGAGCTGTTTAAGCTGCCTCCTTGTGTCTTTTTGATATGTCTCTATCATTCTTTGAACATTTCTTTACTTTTTGGTACAATAAAATATTCCATACTCATTTACCTTCCCTGCTCTAGCCCTAGAATCAGTCATTTCTGCAAGCAGTCTTGGTTACTGTTAGTGGAGGGTAGTAGTATTTAGAAACCAAAATCTGGGGGTTTGTTGTGCTCATTGTTAATGGGGTGCCATTATTCCTAGCCCCTCACAGAAGACAGAGATAGGAGATATATATATATATACATATAATATGTATACACAAACACACAGAATCTATAATTATTTCAATATCAAAATGTGTAAATATATTTTAAAACCATAAGTTCATCTGTTTCTTCTGATTCTAATCCAATACTTTTCTATCCTTCCCCCTTTTCACACACCTAGACCACTTCTCTGACAGTGAGAAACTTAACTCCTGTGATTCTCAATACATCTGACTATTTGCCTAGTCAATTAACCCTCCTCTGCCTGCAGCCCTTGTGCATCCCCCTTCTCCACCACTACTGAGGTCTCAATGGTCAGGCCAATGTTTATGTGCAGGCCCTATCCCAATGCCTCACTTCCTTGGCTGCCTGGTGCATGGACACTTCCAGGAATAGAAGAGATGAAGGGGAGGGTACAGGAAGGGAAGTTTGGGTATACTATTTAAAAAAAAATTTGGCATATACTCTTTTTTTTTTTTTTAATGTTTCTAAATCCACGTCCACTGCTGTGACTTTTATTATGCGTTTCCTATTTTAACAACATAGTAAGTTAGAATGCGATGTTATTGCATTCAGCATAGTTTAACATATTAAATGCTGATAATCATGTTATTATTACTGGTAAGAATACATGGTAAAATGTTTGAGATTATAAAAAGAAATAAGGCTATTTTTCTAAGTTTATGTGGGAGATAGTTCAATGTTAGAAAAAATTAAATATTTTTACACATTAATATGTAAATGTGTAAAATACACTTTCAATTTTTTTTCCTAATTTTACCTTAGCCAATTGTTCACTCAATGAAAAATCATCTAATGTTATTGAGTGTTCATAATCCATATGTATATAATTGTAATGCCAGAAATTACTATGTAATTTAACACACAAAGGAAACAACCTCAATCACATTTTATTTTTCTATCTAACGTTCAAGCACCAGCAATATATTCATACTGAATTTTACCTCAATGATACCTGTCATAACTACAGAACTGGAAGATAGTAAATTTGTGGTGTTTGAAGCCACTTGGCTAGTTACAGGATGTTAAAGCAGTAATGGAAAACTAGTTCAATCAGTAGGCTGTAAAGCCAACTTTCCAACATGAACACATCAGATATTCACTTAATCATTGCAGTGTAATGACTGCAATGGTATCTGCATCATTATGAATGAATACATTGCTGGTGCTTGAAAGTTAGATAGAAAAATAAATAAACATCATTTATGGATAGTTTTCGTAAGGTCCCCAAAGATTTATGTTGTTAAATTGAATCTCTTTTACCTTTTTTCTACTTGATCTGTCAACCGTATGTAACAATATCTTCTTCTTATTTGAAATTTTTTCTCTCTTTGGCTTTTGATGCCATGCTGTCTTGGATTATCTTTCCTGAAGTCTTCAATTCTCTTGGCATGCAGTCTTTGAACTTGCCCCCTCCTCATATTACTATATACCAATGGTCTCCATGAGGGACATTGGCAATGTCTATAGATGTTTTTGATTGTCACAAGTGGTGGAAAAGTGGTGTTTCTATAGGTATCCATAGGACAGAAACCCACAATATTGTTCAATTTCCAATAATGCACAGGCCAATTCCCCCAACCCTTGCTAAATGATTATCCTGTCCAAAATGCCAATAGCACTGAATTTGAGAAATTCTGGTCTGCATATTCTTCTTAAGCAAATTGATTCCGTCCACCAAATTTAATAATGATCTATTCACTGAAAATATGCTTATTTTTTTCTAACTATGCCCACATTTGTTTTCTGAGCTTCAAATCTATAAATCCATAAGCAAAGCAATATGTCAATTGAATTTTACATTGATGTATCAAATTTTGTAGACCAAAAATAAATACATGAATTCAATCAGTCTTCCCTTTCTAAAAAGACTACTTCTCCCAAGATCCTAGCTCATAGCTGCTGTCACCATCCCTTAAGATGTCAGATGTTTACATTAGATAATTATGAATTATCTTTGAAATTGTCATCCTCTTATTTGATAAATCCAGTTGATTTTATCTCCTAAAATTTTCACCATATTGTTTACTTATTCCTACACTTTAAGCCATGTCCTCCTTTCATATTATTATTTATAAGTTATATAACAGAAATAAGTATCCATTTTCTCTTGTATCTCTAAGCATTCATTTTTGTTGCTTTCGGCATATACTCTTAATCTCATAGTTACATTGTGAGATAGTCAGCGGAGGTACATTTTTTTCTTTTTTTACCCATTTTACAGATGAGGCTCAAAGAAGCTGAATGTCTTCCTCAAAGTTGACAGTTACTCCAAGAGCTGAATGAGTAAAATATGCCCAGCCTTAGAGCAGTGATTCTCCATCCTTTCTGCACATTAGAATCCCCGGGAAGCTTTGCAAAAATGTTAATTCTCAAGACCCACCCCAGACCAATTAGACAGGAATCTCTGGAATGGGGTAACAGCATCCTGATCTTTCAAAGCTCTCTAGAGCATCTCAATATGTAGCCAGGGTTGGGAGCCACTGCTTTAGAGCCATGTGTATCCCCTCTCCCCCAAAGATATGTTAATGTCTTAACTCCTCGTATGTGTGAATGTGATCTTAGTTGGAAATTGGGTCTTTGTAAATGTAATTAGTTAAGCTAAAGCTCATAATGGAGTAAGGTGGACCCTAAATCCATATTACTGATGTCCTTATACGGGGAAAAGGCCGTGTAAAGACAAAGGCAGAGGTGGAGTGTATTTACCAGCTAAGGGATGCTAAGGATAGCTGTCAAACACCAGAAGCTAAAAGAGGCAAGGAAGGAGTCTTCCTTAGAGCCTCAGAGGGAGCATGGCCCTACTGACATCTTGATTTTGGACTTCCAGCTTTCAGAACTGTGATTCAATAAATTTCTGTTGTTTTAAGCTGCCTGTTTGGATTAATTTGTTACAGCAGTCCTGGGAAACTAACACAGGCCAGATGACCTCAGAGCAAATCCCTACTCTGCTACTTCCAAGTTGTATTATCTTGAGCAAATCTCTATCTCTGAGTGAGTGTCAGTTTATTCACCTATAAAATGGAATTACTAATATCTACCTCATGGATAAAAGTGATGGGAGTACAACATTGTGAATGGAATTAATACTGCTGAGTTGCACACATTAAGAGGTTAAAATGAGAAATTTTGAGTTGTATATTGGTTACTACAATAAAAAGTTAAAAAAAAAACTACCTCTCTCAAAATTTAATCTTCTCCCACAGTGTTTTCATATTATGAACATCATGAGACTGAAGGTGCTCTCTCAGCCACCAACCCCCTGATTCTCACAGCTCTTCTCTCACTATCCCTCTGATCCAAGAGAGGGCATCAGACTCATCCTTTTTGGGTTCCTCTCACTCCCAGCCCGCCTTCCATCACAGTGCTTTTACTTCCTCTCATGTCCACATTTCCCAGAACTTTGTGAATGTCACCTCCTCCAAGATGCCCTCCTAAATTGAATGAGCCCTTACTATTTCCTGCTCCTGGGTGACATTTTTAAAGAGGAGGCCATAAGTTGAGTTATGCTTTTTTTTTTTTAGGTCATTTCCTATGCAGATTTTAATCTCTTCTGAGGTCAAATCTGTACGGTAAACTTCTCCTGTGCTTCTCAGTGCTGGCTGAAAGGACTCTGTGGACTGACTGTGAGTGACATTTAGGCAGTGAGAGACGACTGGCACATTGATCACAGGCCATGTCCTGGGCAAGCCTCTGACAACTACATGGATTCCCAGCCCCATTTCTAGGTCTAGGGAGGTGGAGCAAAGTGATCTGAAACCCCATGACTGGAATCCCCCAACCCCAGTCTTGATTTGGCTTCTCAGTAAGAAAGATATATATTTCTGTACTTTTATCAAGGCTCCCTGCAATATGAGCTCCATTTAGTCTGGTCTTAATTTGACTGTCTTTACTAATTCTCAATGCCCCCTGCATGTTCCCACCTGTCAGGCTGAGTTACACCTCAGTACTTTGCTCCTGCAGTGCTTCCTTCCTAGAGCACCCTTTCTCTGTTATTTCCTCTGGTTGCCTGCTATTCAGTCTTCAAAGCAACTGCCGCCTCCTCTAAGAAGCCTGCCCAACCTCTGAATCTGCTTCAGTTGCCCTTCTGTGTTTCCACAGTTTCCTATACTTATCCCACTTTTGCACTTCATAGGTTTGTAACTGCTAGTTCGTTTCTGGTCTTCCCTCAGATCCCACCTGTCCTGGTTTGAAAGGATTATGCCCACCAGAAAAGCCATGTTTTGATCCTGATCCCATCATGTGGAGGCAGCCTTTCTTTTAATCTCTACTCAGCACTTTAGGTTGGAGACTTGATTAGATTACCCCCATGGAGATGTGACTCACTCAGTTGTGGGTATTAATTCCAGGTGGGTCTTGATTACTTTACTGGAATTCTTTAAAAGAGGAAGCATTTTTGAGAAAGCTTTGGAATGATAAGAACCACGAGCGCCCATGCAGCCAGAGACCTTTGGAGATGAAGAAGGAAAATGCCCCGGGGGAGATTCACGAAGCAAGAAGCCTGGAGAGAAAGCTAGCAGATGTTGCCATGTTCACCGTGTGCCTCTCCAGTAGAGAAAGGAACCCTGAACTTCATCGGCCTTTCTTGAGTGAAGGTAACCTTTTGTTGGTGCCTTAATTGGGACATTTTTATAGACTTGCTTTAATTTTGACATATTCATTGACTTAGAACTGTAAACTTGTAACTTATTAAATTTTCCTTTCTAAAAGCCATTCCATTTCTGGTGTCTCACATTCCGCCAGCTAGCAAACCAGACCACCACCCACCACTCTGAACAGGGCATGTACTGAAGACCTTTCTTCTTTGTACTTCCAGTCTGTGGCATAGTTGCTCAGCCCCCAGCAGGTCCCTGTTGAATATCCGTGGAATAAATGAATGACTATGTGAAACATCTCTGCATTTGATATCTGCCTTGTTTTTAATTAATTTATTTATTTTTGAAATGGCAATAGATTTACATGATTCAAAAGTCAAGAAACAAAACTATTTTGTATTTCTCTCTCTCACCCACATCCTTAGCTGCCCACTCCCCCTCTCCTTTATACCCTGTCCTGTTCCTTGTTTTTTCCACTTAACAATATGTCTTGAAGGTAATTCTGTCATCACATAAAGAGCGTCCCCATTCTTTTATACTGCTGTGTAATGTTACATTGTTTGGATATACCATATTTCTTTTTTTTTTAATAAATTAAAAATTTTTTTTAAATACCAAAAAACACCAAACAAATGCAAACATTCTTAACTTTTGATCATTCCGTTCTACATATATAATCAGTAATTCACAATATCATCACATAGTTGCATAGTCATCATCATGATCATTTCTTGGAACATTTGCATGTATTCAGAAAAAAATAAAAAGAAAACAGAAAAAAATTCATACATACCATATCCCTTACCCCTCCCTTTTATTGATCACTAGCATTTCAATCTAAATTTCTTTTAACATTTGTTCCCCCATTATTCATTTTTATTCCATATGTTTTACTTGTTCTGTTGATAAGATAGATAAAAGGAGCATCAGACACAAGGTTTTCATAATCACACAGTCACACTGTGAAAGCTACGTCATTATACAATCATCCTCAAGAAACATGGCTATTGGAACACAGCTCTACATTTTCAGGCAGTTTCCGCCAGCCTCTCTATTACATCTTGACTAACAATGTGATATCTATTGGATATACCATATTTCTTGAACTAGTGCCCAATTTGTTTCTTTCCAATTGCCTTAGTTACCCAGCTGCTAAAACAAATACTACACAATGAGTTGGCTTAAACAATGGAGATTTCTTGGCTCACAGTTTTGAGGCTGGAAGAAGTCCAAAATCAAGGCGTCAGTAGGTGACGCTTTTTCCTTAATGACTGTGGTGCCTTGGGGCTGGCTGCCTTCATTCCTTGAGTCCTTGGGCTTTTCTGTCATATGATGATGCACATGGCAATGTCCTCTCCTTTCTCTTTGGATTCCATTGACTTCCAGCTTCTGTCCCCTCCACATGGTTTCTCTCTCTCTGTCACCTTCTCTATATGTCCTCCAATAATAAGACTCCTCATGATCCATTTGGCCACACATGAACTAAAAATTATATTTTCAAGAGGTCCTATTTATAATAGGTTCACATTTACAGGAATGGATTAAGATTAAGAACATGTTTTTTGGGGGTATGTAATTTAACCTGCCATTCCAACCCCTCTGCTAATACCAGCAAGGCTTCTGTGGCTAACCCTATAAATGTATCACTTTGTGCATATGTGGTGTGTGGGATAGAATTCTCTCAGTGAAATTGCTTCGTCAAAGAGGATGTGAATGTGTAAATTTGAATGTGATGGGTGTTTGTTTCCGTAGAGGTTGTTAATTGCTATTTAAAGATCTGGTTATTTGGATTGTTTGCCCACAGAACTCTCCTCTAGGAACAGTTGAATGACTTACAAGAAGAACTTTTGGCTCAGATTATCTGTGAGCAGCTTGGTTGTCAGCAGTGCTGTAATCAACCTTATCATTGCCACAGCCATTAGCATAATCATCTAACAGCCCTTAACAATTAATTTAGCAACTGAGAATCTACTAGTTTCCCAATACCGTTCCTGTCCTCAGGGAGCTGCTGCTCCCAGAGCCCACTGGTACAGCAACGCCTCAAAGGGCTCACCCACATCAGTTAGGAGGTGTGATCGTTCTGTCAGATGTTTCATCAGGGTCAGGCTGAGTGAGGAGGAGGTGAGAGGCAGAGTTGTCGTTTAGGATCCTCAGTGACCAGGACTTGGTCATGTAGTTTATTTGGGAAATGGTCCCAGGATGCAGGAGTAAGGGCATGGAAAAGTGAGATAGGGAAAGAGGAGGAACCCATTATAGGTGGTCGTAGCGAGGCCATGACTTTAGGCTGGGACCTCCTGAGAAGGGCACAGGATATTTCCCAAGATAGTCTGCCTAACGGAGAGGAGGCTGGAACACTTATCCACAGGCACCATCTCCCACTGGCTGAGGGCTGCCCCAGAGGTGTCACTCCCTTATACTTCCAGGCTGTGTGCTAGGCCAGACAGGCTCCTAAAATGCTGGGGAAGCTCTTGGAGCAGGACACTGGCAGCTTGAGGAGGCATGAGCCAGACCTTACGGGGACTTGTCCTCTCGACTGGCTGAAATCAGACACTGCCAAGGGGGTGTGATGCAGGGAACCAGGGGCATCTGCTTCAAGTAGGTGTCAGAGAATGCTGAGGCCCTGGGGCCACGAGGACCCTCAGCTCTTCTTTGTTCAGTCCAGAGTCTTCTGGAGCAGGGAAGCAAGGGAGAGGCGTCGAGTTTAGGATCTGGGATTGGAAATCTCTCTGGCTCCAAGGCCTTTTGTGTTAGGTCCTTTTGTGTTAGGTCCGATAACACAGAGAAGAGGAAATTCCTGCTCTGTTAATGCCTCGATGGTCTCGTGGATGTGGACCATACCCTGCACTGCTCCCACCCCATGTCCCTCCCACTCCCTGCAGGTGACATGTGATGTCATCCCCTAGTGACTAAGATCTTCATGGGACTGGGGCCATTTTTCGGCTCAAAGACAATTTTAGAGAAGCCCAATGTTTCAGTTATAAAATGCATACAGTGGCTAATATAAGAGATTCTAAATAATAGTCGCTTAATAAAGAAAAGCTTTGTTTTCTCTTAAGTAAAATAAGCCCACAGATAGGCCAGTTCTGAGTTGCAGTGAATGCTCTAGGATGGCATTTGTGGCTCAGATTCCTTCTAGCTTTCTGCCTCCCCATCCTTAACAGCCGGGGTCATTCCATGGTCCCGGATGGCGGCTGGAGCTTCGATGAGAGCATCCAAGTTTGAAGAAGGCAGAATAAGGGAGATAGGGCAAAAGGGTACCTGACAGCTAAATCAGGACCCTTTGATGGCTTTTTCCTGAAACACTTCAGCCATGCACCAAAGCACACTTCGCTCTGAAAGGGAGGCTAGGAAATGCCTGCTTTTTTTAAGCCAGACATCTTGCCACCTCCAACAAGCAACAATGCAATAAGGAAGAAGGGGAAGCTGGATATGAGTTGGCAACCAGAGGCCTCAGCGTAGGGTTAAGAGCTCTCCAAGCCTCCAAAGGAACAGGTTCAACTCCAGGGTAGACAGAGTATTTGGAATGAAATTGCATCTTTGCCACATGCAGCCAGGTCTACAGGTGGTGGTAGTGATGAAGCTGATGGTAAGGAGGAGGGTCCTGGTGGGTTAAGCCCAGGGTTCCTGGCTGACAGCAACCCCATCTGAGGATCCCAGTGGCCCCGGCTGAGGGAAGAGGAGGCCTCGGACATTGGTTTTCCTTGAGTGCGTTCTTACATGAGTCAGTCCCACTGACTCTTGTTGTTTTCCACTTACTCAGGCCAGGGGACATTCTGGACCTAAACGAATCAGTGTTTACATGCCCAAGGGAGGAATCTGAGGTGAACTGGGAGGGCGGAAGTCCTTGGGATGCCTTGTTAGGAGGTGGCAGAGGGAAGGATGTGTGTGTGTGTGTGTGTGTGTGTGTAGACCTGGGGTCAGACAGCTGCACACCCAGAAGAGTTTGACCCTGAGAAAGGGAAAATTTGACTGTGGAAAGGAATTGGCCAAGCCCCAATACTATGCGTAGTCCAGACCTAACTGGCCTTGAGTAGGATGAGGATGGGGAGAGCGGCTCCAGGACTGAGGATTCTCTCACCCTTTCTCCTTGCTTGGAACAGTCTAGAGCGTGACCCTTGAGACATGGGGCTGATCTGACCCAGGCAGACCGTTCCTGGACTCCAGAGCAGAGTGAGCGGGGTCCACCCGCTCCCAGGGTTAAAGTCTCCTTCCCATGCTTCTCACACTAGAGTATCCCTCTGTCACAGTGTTACTCTGTACCTCCCCATCTGGGATGCTTAACCATTTACCAGAGCCTGGTTAGGTGGTTTCCCAGGGGCTTCGGCCTGGTCAGGTACTGATGACCAGAGAGAGCCACTCAGTGATCCGTGGAGCAGGACTGCTGATGTGGATGTCAGGGCCTCTACCCTCTGCCCCAGCCCACCCCCTGCCAAATTGCCCTTTGGCCTTGGCCTATCTCCCAGACCCCACCCTCCACGGCTTCTGAACCACAGTTATCACAGAGGCACCAGGTGTGCCTTTGGAAAACCAGAGTGGGGGAAGGTAGAGGTGGAGACTGGGAGCTGTTACAGCCACCTCTCCACCTTGAGTAACACGTCCTAGAGGCCAGTGACCTGGGTGGCCTCAGGCAAACTCGTGTGGCCTCAGGCAAATGAAGTGAACCTCTCTGGGCTCAGGATCCTCATCTTCGAAGTGGTTGCAACAAAAATGAATGAATAAATGATTACCGGAAATTCGTGCAGCTCAAGTGAGATCATGAATATGTATAAGACATAGAGACTATCTACAAGAAAATAGTTAAATATCCCCCCTCTCCCAGCTGCATTTGGGTAGGAACAGATCCTGAGAGATGGTATCTCTGCCTGGGAAGTCTTAGACACTGAGACTGTCAGGCTTAGATAGTGTTTCTCAGTCATTTAAATTTTGATACCTTTAATACTAATATAGATATTGGAAATCGGCTCAAGAAACTTTTAAAAAGTCATTTCCGTATTTTTGTTTATGATAAACACGTGTTTTTCACTTAAAAATGTATCTTAAAAGTGTATTATTAAAGATTATATTATACAGTTCTTTTTCTTTTGTATGCTGTATGGTGGGGGTCATATTTCATTCTTTTCCCATGGGATTATCTCATTATTGCAACTATAGAGTTCATTTCAATGAAACATTTAAAACATATAAAGATAAATTCTGCATTTTCCCAATATAGCAGCCACTTATTATTTAAAGGGAATAATGACCTGTAGAACAGGTTCAAAATGACAAATTACTTCATGCTTAGAATAGGGATTGAATGTATTTGAAATTGGGTTGTTATTATTTTACATGCTAAATCACCAAAAATTGTCAAAAACTGTTTCAGGAGAGATACAAGCGCTGGAGAATGTCAAGAGAGAGAGATGTCCCTGTTCACTGTCAGTAGGGAAATGAGAGGTGCAGCCCCTTGGAGGGCAGAGTGGTGGCTCCACAGGAGGCTAGGGGTGGGGTTGCCATATGACCCTGCAACCCCATTGTTCAGTATACACCTGGAGGAGCTGAGCGTAGGGACATGAATGGACATTTGCACACTGGTGCTTACAACGGCACTGCTCAGGATCTGCAAAAGATGGAGGTGGCCTAAGGGTACATCAAATGAGGAACGGAAGTGGGAACTGTGGTGCTACAGGAAGCAGCTACAGGAAGCAGTGAAGTTGAGCAGCTACAGGAAGCAGTGAAGTTGTGAGGCATGCAACTAGGCGAGTGAACTTTGAGCAGAGTATGTTAAATGAAATAGGCCAGGAACAAAAAGACAAACATTATCATGCTTCCCTAATATGGACTAACTATAACGTGCAGACTCTGAGAATTGAATTTGAGGGCATAGGTTAGCAGGTGAAGGCCTATTGTAAGGGTTCCTAGATTGTTAACTCTTATAGCAGTCACATTTATTCCTGAGTTGTAACCGTTACTTCTAAATTCTGAGATGCTGGGCTCTTTGTGAATTACCTGGTCGATCCCTGGAATTTTGGGTATCTATGTGATCCCCGAGACTCAGAGCTAGCGTTCTGCTGCAATGAAAGTCAGCATTGCCCCATACAGCAACTGCCAAAAACACTGAAAAAGTGATCAGCCTTCAAACAGAGATATGAATGAAGCTGACCTCGGTAGCACCAAGGTAAATCAGACTAAAGGGTAAAGGATGATATTGATTGTATTTTAAAATCTCAACTTCTGTGAGAGACCAAAAGGAAGAGAGGTTTATTTGGTATAAAATTTATATTTTCGATAGCATATTATCTGATTTAACTTGTATGGTCAGTTTATATGAATGCCATAACTACATGGAACCTCGACTAGGGGGTGAAATCTTAAGGTTTGTACAGGTTGGTGTGATGTCCTGATACATCCCAGAGTAATCTGGGCAAAAGATAAAAAAGTATTTGCAAAATCCTCCTGAGGGACTGGGGAAAGATGTGGAAATATTAAACTTGCCCACCTGGGGAAGACCTGGTATCCTTACAAGCACTGGGGACTGCCAATTTAATAGGCCAGGCCCTTGATCTTGGGCTCGCCCCTATGAAACCTATTCCTGCAAAGGAAGAGCTAAGCCTACTTATGATTATGCCTAAGAATCACCCCAAGAAGACCTCTTTTGTTGCTCGGATGTGGCCTCTCTCTCTCTAAGCCAACTTGGCAGGTGAACTCACTGCCCTCCCCACTACATGGGACCTAAATCTCCCTGGTAAAGTGGCTGTCCCAGGGATGAGCCTGGCCCTAGGGTAGTGGGATTGAGAAAGACTTCTTGACCAAAACGGGGAAGAGGAATGAAACAAAATTAAGTTTCAGTGGCTGAGAGATTTCAAACAGAGTCGAGAAGTCCTTCTGGGAAGTTATTCTTATACCTTATACAGATACCCCTTTTTCAGTTTTTGTGTATTGAGTAGCTAGAGGGAAATACCTGAACTATTGAATTGTAATCTAGTAGCCTTGATTCTCCAAGATAATTATTTAACTATAGAGCTTTTAAGGACTGTCCGTGTGATTATGAAAACCTTGTGACCGGCACTCCCTTTATCCAGCATATGGACAAAGGAGTAAGAAACTAAAGACAAAGAAAAGTAATAATAGGGAGTATGGGGGGTAAGGGATGTTTTGGGCATTCTTTTTTACTTTTATTTTTACTGTTATTCTTATTTCTTTTTTTTGGAGTAATGAAAGTTGTGATGATTGCACAGCTATATGATGATACTGTGAACCACCGATTGTGAACTTTGGCTAATTATACGGTATGTGATTATATGATATAACATATCTCTGTGTAGAATTCTTGCATTTGCACAATGAAAAATCAACTAGTTCCCCTGGCATACATTTCCAGTTTGGTTTCTACATGATGGGTGAGAAGGTTTCAGGCTGCTTATTCTAAGCATTCTCCACACAAAACACACTGCAGTTATACACATTCTCCATTTCCAATAAAAGCAGAGCCTAATTGAAAAGCATCAGCCCTTTACTGCTTCTCCTTCATTTTTTTTTTGGTATGCTGAATGGTGGGGGTCACGTTTCATTCTTTTTCCATGTGAGTACCCCGTTATTGCCACACCATTTGTTGAATTTTTGTTTGTTTGTTTTGGGAAGTGCATAGGCAGGGAATTGAACCCAGGTCTCCCATATGGCAGGTGAGAATTCTACCACTGAACTATCCTTGTACCCCACTTCATTTGTTCTTTTGTTTTTATTTGTGACAGACTTTATTTTTTAGAGCAGTTGTAGGTTTACAGCAAAATTACATACAAAGTACGGAGCTCCCATATACCCTTCCCCCTCACATACACACTGTTTTGCTGCTTATTAAAATTTTGCATTAGTGTGGTCCATTTGATACAATTGATGAAGCAATATTATTATAATTATATTATGAACTAAAGGCCACAGTTATATTAAGGTTCATGCTTTGTGTTCTAGGTTTTGTTTTTTTTTAATTTTTATTGTGGGAACATATATTAACCATAAAATCTCCCACTTTTAACCTCTTTCAAGTATACAATTCAGTAGTGTTAATGGCATTGACAATGTTGTGCTATCCTACCATCCATTACCAAACTTTTCCTCTGCTTTGTCTTATGTTATGTTTTCACACCTAAGAAGTCTCACATGCTTTAAAATAATTTTGATCAGATGAATGCAAATTTTGGGTCTGATGCTGAGCACCTTTAGGCAAATGTGCAGGAACTATTCTCCTTTTGTGTGCTCCTTGTTCGGTTGTTATGCTTCAGTATCAGTGTTTCTTCTACTTCCTATTACTATTCCTAACTGGCAAGCCATTGTGATAGACATAAAATAATAAATGACAAATCTAAAAACTATTTAAAGCTGTTCAGTGGTCAAAATAGAAAAAAAGAAAAAAAACCTAAATCAACTCTCCTGTGTGGCTGAGTAAGAAGCTTCCCAGGAGACTGAGTCACAAGCACCCCACGTGTTCACTTCACAAGTACCCCACGTGCTCACTTAATAACTCTCACATTGCTCTAGGGAGAAGCTTTTACAAATATTTAAATTTACTTTTAAATAGCTAATATTGTTGGGTAGTTCAGAATGCAAAAAGCACGAAAGCAAAGTAGAATTTCTGGATCAAAGTCAATGTACATTAATAATTTTGATAGCTGTTGCCAGATTATTTTGCAGAGGATTTGTCAATTTATGTGCTCAGCAGAAAGGACTGAGTGCTATTTCTAAACATCTTTGCCATCTCAGAGTACTCGCTAACATTTGATATCTGCCAATCTGATAGGTGAACATGCTGTCAGAGTAGTTTAAATATACATTTCTCTTATTGCAGGTGAAGTTGGGAACCTTTTCAAATGCCAATGAGTCACTTGAATTTCCTTTTCTGTGAATTATCTATTTCTGTCCTTTGCTCATTTTTCATTTCTTTTCTTTTTTTTTTCTATTAAGAATTGTTGGTCTTTTGTTTATTGGTTTGTGGGAACTCTTTATATATTAGCAAAATTAGCTGCATGCTAATGTCATTGGTCACAAATACTTTTTCAAGTTGGTTGTTTGCCCTTTGATTTTGTTTGTGGTAGCTTTGGCCATGTAGAAATTTAATCTGCTTGGAGTTGAATTTATTAAGCTTTTATTTTATTGTGTCATAGTTAGAAATGCCTTCATGGTGAGAAAAGTAATTATTTAACCTATTAAAATTTTAAGAGAAATGGATATAGACACCATTATTTCCCTTAATTATACAATCCCCTGGCTAAGAAGACCCTGGGAACCCTGTGCTTTCATAAGCTATGGGCTAATAACAGTTGAGTTACTCTGGAGTTAAAACTGAGACCCAGAGAAGGAAAGTCACGGGTTGGTGAATAGAACCAGCACCCACCTTCCCTTTGGGAGCATTGCTCTCTTTTTTCGAGGCAGTGGAGAGAAAGCTCAAACAGGCTAGAGGCAGAATTGCATTTGGGAAAGTGCTGTGGGATAGGAGGAGAGATCTTCCTGATGCCTCTAAAACCATAAAAACCACTGAACCGGTCTGTGCCATAAGCTCTGGTATCTACTTCATGCTTTGCTGAATGGGTGAATGAATGAGTGTGTCAATGAATGAATGACATGTTCCAACTTGCCAAGTGTTAGGCTGACCCCAAGGACAGATTCTGACTGCTTGACAGTGACATTCTACTTCTGCTGTCTCCCTTTCTCAGCCTCCTCAGTGGCTGTCACCTTGAAGGCAGCAGACACAGCCAGATGCTACTGGTTCCTGCCTCCAGGCCCAGCTCAGCAGCCACCACTTCCTCTTGGCTCCACTAGAGCTACAGTTGCCCACCTGGACAAGGGCTGGGATTGGGTGACATAGGAAGTGGGCCAGGGGCTCTCTCTGTTTATTCCCCTTGGCCGGGCCTTAGTTGGGAGGGGATTGTCCTTGAATGAGAAATGTCCTACATTCTTGGGGTCAGGATGATGTGTGTGTCAGAGGAGGTGGGTGGCAGAAGTTTCTGGGTGGGAGGGAAGGAGAGGGAAGAGGAGCAGTACCCCCAGTCCACAGAGACTCACCCTTCACCTCCCATGCATATGGATTCCGGCGGCGTCTCCCTTTCTTCTTTCATTTCTAGCCTTCAAACTCTTCCTAACTAGCGAGACTTTCCAGACTATGTCCCATGAATTTCAGCCACACCTTCCCTCTGGGTCTGCTCAGAATTTATGGATGTGGTTAGTGCTGTGTTTATTGATCCACTCCTATTGTTCTGTCTCCTCTGTAATTCCAGCCCCTATGTGGTGCTGTGCCTCCCCCCTCAGTTTAGCAGTCCTGTGTTTGCTGGGGAGAACTTTTGGCATTTTTTGTTAGAGTTAAGAATGGGGGTTGGGGTGGGGAATGCCACTCTCAGACAGGGATCTGGGGCTGGGGGGCACCCAAGGGGGTTGTTATAAATGTTCTAGGAGGTGGTCTGAAAAGCACATGGGCTTTCCACTCTTCTTTTTTAATTAAAAACATTTTTTACTAAATTATACTTTAACACACCTCAAAATTCCAACCATCCAAAAGAGTGTAGAATGAAAATTGTCTCCCTGCCAGATCTGTCCTCCAACCACCCAGCTCCCCTCCTCAGAGACAAACCATTTTACCGGTTTCCACTTTTTATAAAATGTGGAGAGTATATATGTTTATATAGGCATAGATTTTATTTTACTTTTTAAAAAATGGTATACACCCACTTTGGAAACTGTTGGACAGTATCTTTACAGCTGAATGCATACTTTAAACCCTCTCTCTCAACAAATTCCTTTCTTAGGTTTATTAGCAACAGAAATTCACAGGTCTGCCCCTGAAAGATTGTTCAAGAATGTTCATAACAGCATCCAGTGTAAGAGTAAAAAAATGAGGAACATTCAAAAATGTCCCTCAATAGCAGGCTGGATAAATTATACAGGAATATTATACAGCAAGGAAAAGGATCACCAGATTGCTTTGTGCAATAATGTGAATATATTTCACAAACATATTGCTGAGTGAAAGAAAGATTCCATGAAGGGTATACTGTGTGATTCTATTTATATGAAGTTCAGAAACAGCAAAAAAAGGAAT
Source organism: Myrmecophaga tridactyla (assembly GCA_004026745.1). NCBI lineage: Eukaryota > Metazoa > Chordata > Mammalia > Pilosa > Myrmecophagidae > Myrmecophaga > Myrmecophaga tridactyla. The sequence goes on from PVIY010006107.1 coordinate 56,953, forward strand.
CTACAGTGTTAAGACTCAGGCTAGCATCTACCTTTGGGGAGAGGGAGGGTGTGGGGAGAGGGAGGGTGTGACGATAGGGGAGCTGGGACAGAGGCTCCTGGAGTACTGTTGGTCCCTCCTTGACTAAGGCCCCTGAAAGCCTGGGACTTGTCCAGGGCCCACAGGAAAAACGGGAATGGGGGATGACACCAAGGCGAGGGAGAACCTCATGTCTGAGAAATATGAAGAGCCCCACTGGGGCTGAGCAGGCTAGAAGCAGCCCCCTGGCTGCCCTTAGCAGCACGTTGATCTGAGGGGGGTCAGGGAGGCCACTGAGGTGGGAGATACAGCAAAAGTTCAGGTTTGCATCAAGGGAGTTAAAGCTTAAAATGTACAGGGTTCCTATTTGGAAAGATGGAGATGTTTTGTTAACGGATGGTGGTGATGGTAGTTCAGCATTGTGAATGCAATTAACAGTATGGAAATATCTACCCAAATGTGATTAAAAAGGGGAAATGTTAGGCTACATATATGATAATAGAATAAAAACCTTGTGAAAAAATTCATGAAGCCTCATACCACAGTGAATCCTAAGTGACCCATGGACTACAGCTAACAGTGCACTCATAAAACTGTTGAAATAAATGTCCCCCCACTGGTGTGAGGTATTGATAACGAGGTGGCTGTGCTAGTTTGCTAGCTACTGGAATGCGATATACCAGAAATGGAACAGCTTTAAAAACCTGTAATTTATTAAGTTGCAAGTTTACAGTTCTAAGGCTGTGAAATGTCCAAATTAAAGCAAGACTATGAAAATGTCCAATCTAAGGCATCCAGGGGAAGATACCTCGGTTCAAGAAGGCTGATGACATTCAAGTTTTCTCCCTCAACTGGAAAGGCACACGGCAAACATAGCAATTTCTACCAGCTTTCTCTCCAGGCTTCTTGTTTCATGAAGCTCTCCCAGGGCGTTTTCCTTCTTCATCTCCAAAGGTCTCTGGCTGTGAGGGCTCTAAAGCTTTTTCCAAATGGTTCCCTCTTAATGGGCTCCAGTAAGCAACCCCACCTTGAATGGGTGGAGACACATCTCCATGGAAACCATCTCATCAAAAGTTACCATCCACAACTGGGTGGGTCACATCTCCATGGAAACAATCAAAAAGCTCCCTCCCAGCCATATTGAATGAGGATTAAAGGACATGGCTTTTCTGGGGGTCCACAACAAAATCAAACCAGCACAGTGGAATATGGGAATTCATGTATTTTATACATGATTGTTCTCAAAAGCCACAATTTCTCTAATTAACAAATTAAAAAAAAAAGATTTTCTCTCTCCTTTTAACAGATACCAAAGGGGCCTGCTCTCTGCAGACACAGGTCTAGTGTGCAGGGATCTGAGATGACTGAGGCTTTTTCTCTGCCCTGGTGCTGCAGAGTATCAGCCTGAGGAACACAGATGTGGTGTGCAAAGGAGTAAAGAGGAGGCTGTGTGAAAAGTACCACTAGGGCAGTAGGTGTCCATGCCGTGGGACCCTGAGAGGAGAATGCCCTATATCCACTGGGGCAAAGACACTCGAGAGCTGAGTCTCGAAGGGCAGGAGCCTGAAGCTGTTGGCAAAGGCCGGCTAAGGCTTATAGACGGGGGTACAGGAAATTCAAAGGCTCAGAAGTAGGAAACAGCGTGGCACTTTGAGGGATTGCATTTTCTCTGGAACATTAAGTTCTTGCTGGAAAGTGAAAAGATGTGAAGCAAGAAACTCTGGCAGAGCAGATGTGGAGGCTTGGTTTACCCCATGCCTGGCAGGGGGCCAGGAAGAGATTTTTCTTTCTTTTCATTTTTTTCTTTCTTTCCCTCTTTCTTCCCTCCCTCCCTCCCTTCCTTCCTCCCCCCTCCACTTTTTCCTTTCCTGCTATAAATTGGATACATGTGCATTATGCTTTGGAATATGCAAAAACCAAGAATGTAAGCTCAGTGAAGACAAGAAGTTTGGCTAATTCCCCACAACATCCTCAGGGCCTGTCATGGTGCCTCATTTGATAGATGCTAAAACATTATTTGTTGATGACATGGGTACCTCTGAGGGTACAATGTGGGCAAGACAGACATGGGATTGTCCCTCAAGGACTCACTAGAATTAACCAGTAAAAATGACCTGGCTAGTGCCAAGGCAGGGGCTTGTGGCAGAACTACCCAACCTTGGGTGGGGGTGGAGAAGACAGGAAAGGCTTCCTGGTGAGCCTCAGGGAGGCAGAGATCTGAAGGTGAAGGCAGGAATTACAGAGAGAACAGCATTTGGGATGGCTCAGAGGCAAAGGAGCCTGCGTTTGAGGATGAAAGAGCTGCAGTGGAGAGTGAGCGGGAAGGGAGGGGAGGTGGCTGGAGAATGAAAAAGGGTCACATCTTGAAAGACTGGTGAGCCAATGTAAGCACACGGAGCTTGTCTTGAGGACAATGGAGTTTAGGCAAGACAATGACGTGATGGATTTTGTAGCTAAAAGAATGGAGCAGACAGATATAGCCTAATTCCCTCTAAGTCCAACTCTGCAAGTGAAATCATTGTCCTCCCACCTATGTGGGACATGACATCCAGGGGTGAAAGTCTCCCTGGTGATGTGGGAGATGACTCCCAGGGATGAGTGTGGCCCTGGCATTGTGAGATCAACAATTCCATCCTGACCAAAAGGGGGAAAAGAAGTGTAATTAATAAAGTATCAGTGGCTGAGAGAGTTCAAATAGAGTCAAGAGGCTACTGGTCACTTTTGCAAGCTTCAGTGAGACATTTCTACCTGTTATAGCTTGCCAAATCCCAACCAAAACCTTTCCAACCAATCCTAAAGAGCACCTAGGGCAATATATAAGATCCTACAAAGGTTCCGTGCACTAGGGGAACTTTCCAGAAACCTACAACCTCCACATGGGTCCCTAGACCAGGTAAGTCCTGAAACCGAGAGGGTCCAGCCTCCCCAGAATATCAGCTAGTTCCAGCTCCCTACCCCATATTAGTGACAGACCCTTCCAACATGAAAATGTTAGAATGGGCATAGTCCAAATACCCCTAAAGAATGGGATGGAAAGATCAAAGGTGATGGTGGAGTTATAAAGAGAAGATAGGATTTAATAAATGAATATGATTGCTGAATCATTAAATCAATGTCTTTCTTAGTCTCCAATATCTTAGAGCAGCTAGAAGTAAAAACCTAAAATTGTGGAATTGTAACCCATACTAAACTCTGAAATCTGTTCTACAACTAATTGTTGTGTTGCGCTTTGAAATTTATTGCTTTTTTTGTATATATGTTATTTTTCACACACACAAAAAGTCAATTGTAATGATAAAAAAAATATTTATTCCTTCTACCGCCAATGTGCTGGAGCAGTTAAAAGGAAAAATCTGAGATGATGGCATGGTAGCCTATGACAAACTCTGGGATCTGTCCTGTAACTACTTGTTGAAGAGCTCTTTGAAAACGATTGCTTTTTTCTTTCTTTGCTTTGTGTAGATGTTATATGATACAATAAAAAAAAATTAAAAAAAAAAAAAGAATGGAGCAGAGTGGGCAGGGAGACGGGAGACAGGCAAGCAGGATCGCTCACACCAGGGAGCAGAGAGGAGTTGGTGGCCCGGGCTAGGGCAGAGGCCCCAGGGATGGGGAGAAGAGCCAGATTCCTAGTCTTCAAAGGGTAGGATTAACTGGTCTTGGCAAAGGGGAGAGATGAGTCTAGTGTGACTCCCTGGATTCTGGCCTGGACAAAGGAGTCATTTGGGGGCTGGGGAGGGCCTGGAAACACTATGTAAAGAGCTATACAAATGTTACCACTTCTTTTCCTTATTCAAATGCACAGTTTGCATGTGGCCCATAGTCAGTGGTGACTGAGCGAGTTGAAGGTAGGCCCTCCCTGGGTCTCAGCTGGCTCCCATCACCACGTCCTCTCCTTGCCAGTCTGCACTTCCCAGGCTGAAGGGCTCCCCCGAGCCCTGGCTCTCGGTCTTTGAGCTATCTCGATGGCCACCTCTTCTCCTAGCTCTGCCCATCCTCTCCTCCCTCCTCTCCTTATTCTCAAGGAAGCGGCAAGGTTTCCTCTCTGGCATGAGTCCAGCTGCTCAGCCCGGAGTTATGTGAGCCCTCCCGCCCCTGTCACCTGCTCCTGACTCATCTGTGAATGGAAATGCCCCACCACACTCGGCATGACCCCCTGACCTTGCTTTCACATGTCAGGCCACTGGCTCTAGCAGTGGCTTCCTTCCCTTCCCATTCCCTCAACAGTAGCTGCAGCTTCTTTGAAAAGCTTCCCAAATGCTTCAGAAGCCCCTTGGTTCTGCAGGAGCGTGTGCGTGTCACGTGTGCACACGCAGGCAGGCACGATCTGAGCAGCGCGTCTGCAGCACTGTGGGCAGATAGAGACAGGAGAAGCACAGACACACGGACACTGAGGGACATGCACATCTATGCCCGGGGAGACGTTTCTAGGCTGAAAGCTCTGGAGGGCAGAGCTTGGGTCTGATTTGTTCGCTATTATACTCCCAAAGCCTGGCATGCAGGAGGTGCTCAATAAATATTTGTTGAATGAAAGAACGTGGCAGACACAGAGATGCACCGCTCAGACCTTCCAGTTGCAAGGAATGTAGTGAAAGGGACAGTGTTGGCTGCTTTAGCCTCGGCAGGGGTTGGGTCTAGGGTGAGGCGAGTGAGGCACTGATGTCACATGGTTTAAGGAGGTGCTTATACTCTCCGGGTTGTACAAGTATGTCCTTAAATTCTGTGCCCTTGGCACACCGGTCTCTCTCTAGTCCTGGCCCTGAGGGTCAATGACTGAGTACACAGGGGCCATTTCCATCTAACTGAAGAAGGCTCCTCCAACGAGCGATCTTTGCTCCCGGGCTCCGCCTTGGGCTGCTAGAGAATGGTCAGGTCTGCCCCGATCTCTGACAGCAGTTCTGCCCAATCTGGCTTCTGCCCTTTTCCTTTTCTGGGTATTGCTCCCCAGAGAACCTTTTACATGCTTAACTTCACCTCAGGAGCAGCTTCCTGAGAACCTGACCTGTGACAATTAAGGAACAGGTACGTACAGATCTGCAAAGAAATGCACACACACACCCTCCCCTCTTTCATCCCCCGCCCTTTGGTGATATGTGTCAGTTTCGCTAGCACTAGTCCTTCTGCCTTCACCTGCCTTTCTGGAAGAGTCAGATCAATTTAGAATGACAACACACACCTCTGTGAGTGCCTGAGGGTAGGGGCTGAGTCTTAACCATATTTGACACTCAATGCTGAAACCAGTGCCTGGCATATACTAGATGCTCAATAAATCACCAGTGGACAGCTGAATGGGGAGGAGATCACCAAGACGTCTGAACACATCATGGAAGGCCAGTGATCGGATCTGCTGACCTTACTACCTGTTCCCAAACTGGGGTTTCCATGGCACCTTTGAATGTAGTAATGGAGGTGATAGAACTATTTCAAATAGTCTCATGGAATTTATGCTTTTAGCTGAGATAAGGCCACTGAGCTGAACTAAAAGGCCTGACCCCTTGCTTTTGGTGAGAATGATATCAGGACAGCATGGTAACATGGGATTCTCTTGGGGTGAGCAATAGTTCTGATGGACACGTAAAAACATAGTTTTCACTCGCATGAAAGAGGCAGCGTAGAGGAGCAAGAGGGTCAAGGACTTGGATTCAGACACACTGGCTTTGAAACTGGACCCTACCATTTACCAACCGTGTGTCTTTTGCTTATCTGCAAAGTAGGATCTAAGAATCCTCTCAAATGTCAACAGCCCACTATAGTCTCTGCCCTGAGTAAATGGCAGCTACTATTCTCATGAACAAACATCCATAATTTGCCCATCAAAACCTTTCCAAACATGGAGGTGCTGGGCGGAAGAGCAGTGAGGTGAGCTTGGAACTCTCAGAGAACAGGGGGATGGCTTTTTGGAGCAGTCCAATCTCAGGAACACCCCAGGCCCTGGGAAGGGACGGTCTGGACATAATGCCTTCAGACGACTGATAAGTGTTGTGGTACTATTGCCTCTCTTTTCTAAGCTTTCTCCATGCTTCCAGACCACCTTCTTGCCCCCCATCCTTGAAGACTTTCCTGCCTTATATGTTCCCAAATCATTCCTTCTTATCCCCAACCCCCATCCCCACTTTTAAATTCCCTTCACTGCCTTTTTCTTTGCTGTCTCTTTGCAAAGCGTGCTGCCCCACTAAATTCATACTACAGTGCAAATGATTCCACCTTGCATTTGCATTCATAAAACAAGATGTTTAGAAGAGGAGTTTTAGCAATGGAATTCATTCTCTAGGGAAGTCAGTACAGCAGGGCTGGAACCCAGTTCCAGGAAGGGCAGGGTCATGCTGGAATCCGAAAGTCTAGGTTCAAGTCTGTATCTGCCTCCAAATTACTGGTTGATCTTGAACAAGTCACACACCTTCTCTGGGCCTCAATTTCCTCACCTATGGAAAAGTAACAGGGCTTCTCAGTTGTCTGCTTGTTTGTTTGTTTATTTGTTTATTTGTTTTAATCAGGCCACAAAATGCTTTCCCCTCTATGATCTCACCTGATCCTCACGTTAATCCTGCATGCAGGAAGACTTATTCTTCTATGCCTTTCAAAGTCTGGCTCAGAGCAGCCCCTCTCTCCCTCCTAATTAGAGGTACCATCCTCAGGTCTGGGCAGCCTCCGGATCTTGCACTGGCTCCTAGAATTCCATACCCCACGCTTCAGTGAAGGGCAGTGCGTACTCATTGCTCCTTTGAGCTCCTGGGGCCTGGTCCCACATAGAAACTCAAGAGTTGCTCTAGGAATGCTGGACACACCAGCTTATCATTCTCAGGCAGATGGTCATCTGGATTCTGCCACACTCAGCGTAGTCACCTTGCATCCCCTTCTCTAGAAACTTAGTGGCTAGGCATTTGTTTCTTCATCTAATCTCTAAATAAAGTATTGGGTAAGAAAGATCTAAGGGCAGAGCCTGTCTCCTGGCCTCTCCGCCTGTAGAGGCCTTCTCCTGCCTACAAACAGCTGGCTTAACACACAGATAAACTTTCAAATCACCCGCTCTGCCCTGGGTCAAATGTCATCAGTTTACAGGTGCCCAGTCCAAGGCTGGTACCCAGTAAGCAGGTGCTTACCTGATTGAGTGCTAGTTCCTACCCTCTGACCTTCCCTACAGGGGGAAAGCAGGCAAAGGGAGACTCCAGATGGGTTTCCCATATACACCTCTAATGTGGCCCAACAGAGGGATCCTGCCGCAACCCACTCCTTCCAGCACCTGCAGCCACTTTGTGATTCATCCCAGGGCCTGTTTCCTGCTTCCAAGGTTTCTGGCATCCTGGGTGTCCTCCTTGGGAGGATTTGAATGGGGCAGATGCATGTGGCAACAGCTGGACCATGGTTCTGGAGCCAGGCAGTCCCAGCACTACCACTTATTAATTGTGCCACCCGGGCAAGCCGCTACACCTGTCAGGGCCCCCACTTATTTCCTCATCCTGTAAAATGGGAATAATAACAATAGCTACTTCATTGGGTTGGTAAGAGACTTGGATGAAAAAATATTTACAAAGTTCCAGGCAGAATAATCTGGAATAAAAATTTGTAGATCATCTCCAAACACTGTTGCTATTGGTGGGGGGGGGGAGGTGTGGAGCAGTAGGAAAACCTGGGCAGGGTCCCGCTGGAGCAGCCCAGGCCAGGACCCCCAGCCAGGAGTGAGCCCAAGAGCTGCCCTGGATGGTGAAATGGACCCTGGCAGCCCTGCTGTCAGCAGAGGCTGAAATATCCTGGGTGCTTGCATAAGCACAGGGATGGGGAACGAATGGCTTGGTATTTGCAAAGTGCAGCTTTCCCTGGGCTGCAGAAGCTGTAAGTCCTGGCCAGGCCTTCTAGTGATGCAATAAGCCTTCCCCTGGGGATGGAGCCCATCAGCCCCTGCCCTGGCCTCCTCCCCTTGCCCTACCTTCTTGGAATGAGTTCAGAACAGCGAGTCTCCCTTCTCTGCATACCTGCCAGGGTGCAGGGTCCAGATGCAAGGGGAAGGGCCATGCAGAGGGAGGGAGGCAGGGGACCTGGGTATGAGCCCTGATGGGCTCTTTGCACATTCCATGATCCCAGACAGGCCTCTTCCCCTCAATGGGCCTTGATTTCCGGTGATTTCTAAGGCCTCTTTCAGGGTTGAGTGATGTCTCTCTACCTTCCTCCCACGGGTGGGCAGCAGGCTGAACATACCCCAGGGTTCCATGCTCCCCCTTCCCTTTGCCTGCTCAGTGCTTCTGCCAAGAAAACCGAAAGTGTTGGGCTCTAGTTGTATTCATTCATTCATGTTCTCCTAAAGGCTGGGCACATCATCCTGTAGGTCGCACCTGTTCTTAAGGCTTGAGAATTTCAGCGAGAAGACAAAATCCCAAATACCCCAAATCTGTCAGGTTTTCAGCAAGTGCCCAAAGGAGCTCAGACAGAGCATGTGATGACAGCTCTGAGGAGGCCAGATGGGCCTGAGGACAGCAGAAAGCAGCACCAGGGAAGGGAGGGCAGACTGGGTGGGGGGCCTGTGTGAGCCAGAGCTGGACGTGCTGTGTGCTGGGAAGGGAAGCATCAGAGGCCCTGGACGGTGAGTCAGCCCTCCAAGGCTGCCCCGGAACTTTCACTTCTGTGCCCTGGCCCCTGCCTGCATCTGGGGCTCAGCTCTGCTTTGGAGGCTCCCCAGGGGTGTGTGTGGGGGTGGGGGAAACTAGGCATCCTCCTGGCCCCAGGCCCACCTCGTCGGCTCTGTTCGCTGCTTCCGTGGCCGGCGCTGACCAGCTCAGAGCAGCCAAATCTGCGGACGAGACAGCTCAGCCGCGGGAGCTGGGGCCGGAGCGCGCTCGTCTGCTCACACTCTCCCTTTCAGTTTTCCTTCTGGGTTCAGTCCGGAGCTGTGATTTTCCTCTTGCTGAGTCATCCAGGGAAGGGCAATAAAGGAGGGTGATTAAAAGTGTTTCAGTTCCTGGGATTTCTCATGTCTGTTTACAGGAATTCAGAGCAAAGCCACAGAAGTACTTGTGGCGAGGAGGCTCCTAATGAGGCCTCGCCCCGTCCCGCTGGGCATTCTTGGGGCACAGCCAGGGCTTTCCCCACACACCGGGCCTTCTTGGCTCTGGGTCTCCCCCACACCAGGGGCTTCTGCCTCTCCATTTTCTCTACCAAGCCTGCTGTGACTGAAGGTCTCTGGGTGCCTCCTTGGAGGTAACTGTTGGGCCCCCTGACTGCTGGGAGCAGACAACAGGGCTCCCTGGGGTTTCTGTCACCCCGGAGGATGATGCCAGCGTGTGAAATCCTTCACGGCCTCCAGGTCCCCCACTCCTCTCCTACGCTGCCCTCTCCTCCCATCAGGTCTGTCTGCTTCTCTCACTCAGACCATAAAGGGCAACACCCCCTTCCTCCGGCTCCCCCACCCCCCACCCCACAACCTGTCCCCTCCCACCCAGCCCCTTGGTTCCCTGTTCTATCCCGGAGCTATCTGGTACTCATTGACCAGGGGGCAAAGGTAGCAGAACCCGCGAACTACCAGCGAAATCAGAGACCAAACAGACAGTGTAAGGACAGGCTGTCTTCCCTCTTGCCCCCTCTCCTGCTGACAGCTGAGCTGGCTGAAGTCCAGCCGCGCTTGCCCTGGCTCTCTCCTCAGGGGGGCCGGTAGCCGGAGAGAATTGGCTTGTGCTACAATCAGAGGGATAGATAACAAGAATGCCTCTTAGGTATTAGGGGCCTATGCCGGGAGAGATGAGAGATTCTGCCAAGATGTTTCCATCTTTGACCTTGTCGCTGACTCTGGGGTGACCACCCTGGGAGTTCATCAGGGTAACCTCGAATGACCACAGCCCCTTTGACACGTGGCTGTTCCTAGCAGCAGCAGCAGCTACTGTCTGCAGAGCCTGTCCTTGGACTTGTGGGCATTAAAAAGGGTTTTGTGATCTTTCTCAAACTGTTTGCCAAGGTGGCACCCAAAGGGTCCAGACTGCATTCCCCCAAGAGCCTGGGGTTGGGGTGGGGGCTTGGCTCAAAAGAGCTAACCCAAAGCCCCAGAAGGACCTCAAATCTTCTGTTGTATCCTAAAATCCATGCATAAAATTTGCATTCTATTTCATCTTCTATGCTTTATATAAAACTATTATTTTCCTCATGTTCTTTGAGTCAAACTGATGCTCTTGGCAGATGGGCCACATTTGTCCTGTGACTCAGCTGTCCTGGAACACAATGGTGCCAGCAGTGGGTGCCCATTGCAAGGGGCCAAGGGGCCTGGGCAGCCTCAGATTTAGACCCAGTGCAGACCCAGCTCCTGACCCCAGGTGTGCAAATAGGCTCTCCATCTTTCTGACCTTCCCTTTCCCAGTCATTCCTGACGAAGGCTGGGTGGCCCCCAGTCACCCAAAGGTGCTGACACAGCTGCTCCCTGTCTTCCTCCTTCCCACCCCCTCCCTGAGCCTGCTGGTCCTCTGCTACTCGGCTCTGCTCCCTGGGAGAGACCAGAGCGGAATCTTGTTCATTGACTAAGGCCATTGAGGAAGCCAAGGGTAGTTGAGGCTGTTCCTATGTCCTGTCTCAGGAGGTCTGTCATGCCCATTTGCCCTGCCGCCTTCGCAGGCATAGACGTGGCAGGGCAGCCTGGCCTTGGCGGTGGCTGTGAGGGTGCCCCCCGGCCAATTCTGAGGAGGAGGGTGCTGAGAGGATCTGGGGGACCCTTCCTTCTCTCTCTCTCTCTCTCTCTTTTTTTCTGCATGCTGTATGGAGGGGTCACATTTCATTTTTTCCACGTGAGTTTCCTGTTATTGCAGCACCATTTGTTGAATTTTCTTGTTTCGTTTTGTTTGTTTTTTTTCTGGGGAGAAATACATGGGCTGGGAATCGAACCTTTGGGTCTCCTGTATGGCAGGCAAGAATTCTACCACTGAACTACCCTTGCACTCCCCCTTCCTTCTCTCTTATGTCCAGTTAGTCACCAGGACCCAATATTTCTGTCTCCTGGATGCTTTCACAATCCATTTCACGTTATTCAACACAATGTTTAAGAAAGGCAATCTTACCTCACTCTCTTTGCTCAAAATCCTTCCAAGACTTCTCACTAGACTCAGATAAGATCCAGCTGGTCTTTCCATTCCTCTTCCACCCTTATCTCTCTCCTCTCTAAGCTGTGACTTTTCTCTCTCTTCCTCTCAAGCCTGAGAGGATGAGGGCCGAACAAATGAGAGATGTAAGTAAACAGGATTCCCCCCTGATCCCATGGCTGATTGTATTTTTCAAAAATGTCTACAGTCATCTATTCTCTCCCACATGCTTTTCTAGAACCTGGACAGTTCCCATCAAGAGGTGGAGTCTATTTCTTCATCCCATTGATACTGGGTGGGACATTCCGTGACTTCTTGCATGAGTAGAATGTAGTGGTAATGCCACTGTATAACTTCTCAGCAGGTCACAAGGGCCATTGTGTCCTCTCTCTCTCTCTCTCTCCCTTGATACTTGCCTTTGAAACCCAGCCATCCTGTTTTGAGGACACCAAGACTAACATCACATTAGCACATGGAGATGCGCTAAGGTCTCATCCAATAGCCAACATTAAATACCAGACATACGAGAGAAGCATCTTCAGCTGATACCACCCGCAGCCTTCAAGGGGGAGTTGATGTCTGGGGGGGAGCAGAGATGTCCCCATCAAACGCTGCCAAAGTTGCAGATTTGTGAGCAACATAAATGCTGTCATTTTAAGCTACTAAGTATTGGGTTAGTTTGTTACATGACGGGAGTAATAGGACAGCCTCTCCCTCCACTCCTCAATCCCTTCCTAACTTGAAAAATATTTTTCCTGGGCTAGAAAAATGGAGGAAAGACTGAAAGGAGGAGAGACTGAAAGGAGGTGATGGAAGACGAGAAGTGGGTAGGTTTGGAAAGGAGGAGACCCGCTTTTGCAAGGATCACCCCAGGGAGGACACAGGGTCCCAAAGAATAATTAGAAGCAGGTGTTTCAGGGTTGGACATGGTTAAGACAGTAGAGGAGAAATCTCTGCAACTCAGGAAGCCCAGACAGAGGAGTGAGGGGTGTCTCAGGAGGGATGGTGGTGGTGACCAAGTAATACACTCCACAAAATAGAACAGCCATCTGAGCACATCATGATTTTCCTGTGAACAGATACAACCTTGAGGAAAGGGGTAGGGGTTCTGATCTGCTTGAAACTATGCTCTGTAGTAGCCAGCCTCCAAGATGGCCCCCAGTGAGCCCTCTCTCCTGGTACCCACACTCTTCAGTAGTCCCTGCTCACACTGTTCCAGGTTAGACCAGGAGAAGACAGCAGATGTGCTGCATGTCACTTCTGAGATTAGGTTATAAAGGGCACTGTGCCTCTCCTGGTCACACTCTCGCCTTCTCTCTTTCTGGCATCATTCACCTGCTCTGGAGAAAGCCAGCTGCCATGTTGTGTGCAGCCCTGGGGAGTGTCCAGCCAAAGTCGCGTGAGGGCGCCGTCTCGGAGTTGGGTCCTCCAATCCCAGCCCAGCCTTCAGAGGACGGCAGGCCCGGCTGACGTCTTGGCTGAAATATCAGAGAGGCCCTAAGCCAGAAACACCCAGGTAAGCTGCTTCTGGGTTCCGGAAGTTCTGATATGTTACTGAGCTTTTAGCTTGAGGCAGGTTAGACAGGGGAGGGGGTGAGGGAAGGGAGCTTAAGACCCATAACAAAAGTTCCTTTTGGTATGCAACACCTACCTAGCCTCTCCTGCACCGTACACCTAGCCCTCTCTCAGGTCGGCACCTGAAAAAAAAAATGACGGGAGGTGCAAGGGTGGTTGAGTGATAGAATTCTCACCTCCCATGCGGGAGACCTGGGTTCGATTCTGCCCCCCACACCCAAAAAAAAAAAAAAAGAAAAAATTCAACAAATGCTGCTGCCATAATGGGATTAATCACATGGAGAAAGAATGAAATGTGGTCTCCACCATACAGAAAAACAAAAACAAAAACAAAAAAGCAAAAAAAAAAAAAAACCCAAACAATGAGAAGCGCAGTCTAGCATAACCAAATCCTTATAATGCAAGGATTCTGACCTCAAACTGCTTCTCTTCCTTTGGAGAATGCCCACACTCACCTTCTTCGAGCACGTACCTTTGCTACACATTCAGGTTTTGAGCTGTACACACTGGCCAGCCTTTGGCTAAACACGCTGACTAGTCCTTGACTTTTTTTCCAGTGACTGAGCCAAGAACGCTCACAGTCAAGCCCTTAGTTGAGGCTTCACCTGGCCTGTGTTACTATGTGTCTTAGGATCCTAGGGGAGCCAAAACAAAGCACCGCTTGCTCTCTAGGGGGCTTAAAACAACAGGCATCATTTTCCCACAGTCCTGGAGGCTAGAAATCTGCAATCAAGGTTTTGGTAGTGCCATGCTCCCTCTACAGGGAGAATTGTAAAGGAGGATTCTTCCTTGCCTCTTCTGTCAGCTGCTGATTGACAGCAACCCCTGGTATTCACATGACTAACTACCCTCTGTGCCTCCTCTCCTCTTCTTAGGACACAGGTCTATCAGATTAAAGACCACCCTACTCCATTGTGATTTTGTCCTAAATTAGATACGATGACATCTGCAGCCTCCCTGTTTGGTAGAAAACGGGGTGATGGCAGTGACTTGGGGAGAAATGGCCAGAAATTAAGAGCTGATCAAATGACAGGAAGTTGGAATGAATTAGCTGTGAGGTATAGGTCAGAGGAAGAGGCCAAGGATCCATTTGTTTACCCATCATACAATGTTTAATGGTCGCCATCACCTGCCAGGACGGTTAGGAACCAACAAAGTCCTCATCCTGCTCAAGTTTATCTCCTAAGAGTGTCTGTCTGTGCAGTTACACGCATAGTGGTGGCAGATGCTAAGGCTTGAAGCCCTGAGGTGGTCTTGGTTTGGGGGTTGAATCATGTTTACAATTTGGGGCATCATGGCAGAGACTAATTTCTTCCCACTATTCGGTCTCTTATTCTTTAATAACACAGCCCTGATGTCTACCTGTGGACTTTGCACCGAGCTAAAAAGACTACATTTCCCAGCTTCCCTTGAAGTGAGTAACCATGTGACTAAGTTCTAGCCAGTGAAATGTAGGCAGATGCGTTACATGCTCTTCAGGAGATCTGTCTTACCGAAAGGGGCAGGGAGCGTGGAGCATCTGCCCTTCTTACTTCCTGACCCAATGCAGACAAAAATGGCTGCGGCCAAGCAACCACTGCGAACTGTGTGGGGAGGGGGCGAGGAAGAGTCCATGGTGCTGAGCATCAGGAGCTCAAAGGAGAGCTCTGGGTCAGAAATGAAAATCTGAGATGTTAAGCTATATTTAGCTGTTGAAATTTTGCAGGCATTCAATAATTTAAGGAGACCCTGTAGAATGAGAAAGACGGTTTAAAGCTGGGAGTTGAGTAAAATCAACATTTATGAAAGATGAGCTGGGGGGGCATGTATGACTCCAATGAATGACTCCAGCCCCCAGTGGCCCAGTTATAAGAGCTTCAGTCTTTCTCTCTGAAGCCTCACCATCTGCAACTGTCAAGATTCTCAGGGGGTTACGCAGTCCCAAAGGGCTAAGCCCTGAGACTACGCACTGGCATAAGAGAGAATTGGAGTTTGATAGTCCAAGTCTGTCCATAAATCTCTTGGCTGCAAGTCATTATTGTAAACTGGCATAGTGCAGTCCCTTCCTGAACATCTCAAAGGATGTTTACAAATTGATCTGCCTCCTTCCTTAAGCTCAGAACAATGGGTGTTCAGTTGCACCACAGTTAGGTAATTATCTCTCCATAAGTGACCTCTTGTTGGACAAAGAAGGTCAGTTGTCAGAAGGAAGGAAGGGAGGGAGGGAGGGAGGAAGTTAGGAAGCTAGGAAGGAGGAATGAAAGAAGGAAGGAAGGAAAGAAGAAAGGAAGGAAGGAAAGAAAGAAGGAAGGAAGGAAAGAAGGAAGGAACAAGGAAGGAAATTACTTTGCAACACTGAATAGAGTGACTAGGCAGGTAAGATGCAATCCAGGAGACACAGACTCCAACCTGCTCAAAGAACAAGTAAGATGAGGGCAGAAAGTGTCCCTGGGCCTTCGCAATGTGTCCTTCTGTCCTCATGGAGAGCCACATTGGGATCAGACTCTGCACTGGAGTGGGAGAGGAGTGTGGCAAGGGGAGGAGGCAGAGTGAGGGTCTGTCTTTGGAGGCAGTGTGGGATGATGTGAAAAATCAGGCAGAGCTGGTTTGAACCCCACTCCCCAGCATTTACCACCTCACTTCAACAAGTTTCACTTCTAGGCACATAGTAGGTGTTGAGGAGTGTGTAGCTTAATTTCTACTCTCTACTCAGTATGCCCATGGGTAGTTCACTTCCTCTGAGCCTTGATGTTTGCATCTGGTATACCCAACTCCATATCTTTCTCTCTTCCTCCAGTAGGTTAGCCCTGGGGTGTTCACACAGCTATGGCACAGCTCAAGAGAGAGACGACAAGCCTCTCAAACATCAAGCCTTGATTTGCAACCCATTTGTTAATATCCCGCTGGCCAAAGCAAGCCACACAGTCAAGCCTATAGCCAAAGTGGGAAGGTGTTGAGACGGCACATCTACACGGCACAAGGCAGGGCTCCGGGGAGGGATGAAGATTTGGGACACTCTTTTTCAGCCTGCCATAGTGATACGGGTTGAATTGTGATCTCCCCAAAGATATGTTGAAGTCCTAACCCTCAGAACTTCAGACCTTATTTGGAAATAGGGTGGTTGGGCAGATGGAATTAGCGAAGATGAAATATTGAGTAGGGTGGGCCTTTAATCTACTATGACTGGTGTCTTTTGAAGAAGAGGAGAGGAGGTCATGTGAAGGTAGATAAGGAATACCAAGAATTCCAAAACTGAGAAGAGGCAAGGAAGGTTTCTCCCTTGCAGCTCTCCTTTTAGAGGGAACACGAAACTATGAAAACTGCGATTTCATTCTTTTAGGCTCCAAGTCTGTAGGAGAATAGAGTTCTGTTGATTTAAGCCATCTAGTGTGTGGTGTTTTGTTGCAACTACCTTAAAAGCTCAATAACATATTAGAACTTCCCATGAATACCTCCCCCTGCCCTCTTTCCTAAAACATGTGAAGAATGACTCTAAGCTGGAAAGCTAGAAAGAGGGGTAGCTCAGTTATCTGGGGAATAAGAATTATCAGTTAAGATTAGGTTTAGTTGCCAGACACAGAAGCCCCTAAATAGCAGCAGCTTAAAAGAGGTAGATACTTATTTTTCTCTCAGGTAAACAAAGTCAGAGGAAAGCAGCACAGGGATGGTATGGCAGCTCCAACTCAGTTGCAACACAGCCCTTTTACATGGTGGCTCTGTTTCCTTAATGCAGGGCCTCACCTCATTCATCCAAGATAGCTGTTTAAGCTTCAACCATCACATCCACATTCCAGTTAACAGGAAGAAGAAAGGGCTGAAAAGGGCATACCTTTCTCTTTGAAAAGAATTCTCAAAGGTTGCACACACAACTTCTCATCATATCTTGTTGCAAGCACTGTGTCCATTATCCCCACCTTTCCTAGTAATAATCTTTTTAACTGGACATACAGTTGCTTTGCTGAAGGCTACATTTCCTAGCTTTCCATGCAGCTACATGTGGCCACGTGACCAAGTTATGGCCAATAGAATGTGAGTAGAAATGTATTTACAGGTACTACTAAGCTGTACTTTTTTTTTCAATTTTATACATGTATTTATTTATTTATTAAACATAACCACATACAAACACAAACATTCTTACCATATGATCATTTCATTCTTGATATATAATAAATATAAGTTGTGCTTTTAAAGGGAAGAATTATGACCTTCCTTTCTCCCTTTTCCTCTATGTGTTGGCTGGAATGTGAATGTGATGGCAGGAGTTGAAGCAGCTATTCTGTAAGATGAGGTGACGGTATTATTTTGTGAATGGTAGAGCAACTAGACAGAAGGGCCATAAACCACCTACCTAGCCTTTATAGGAGAAATAAATACTTTTTCCACTACTTGGGCCAATATTATTTTGGATCACTGTATTTTATTAGCCAAACCAATATGCAATCTAATATGCAATCCATTAGTCAGTACTTATCAGAAGGCTAACACAAGCCTTGAGAGAGCCTAGGAAACATGGTCTTTCTTCTGGGAAGCCATATGCCCAACTAATGATTGGGGGTACATTACTGAGGAAGAACAGATCCTGGGGGGCAATCACCAGGCCCAGCCTCTGAAGGAACACTAGCAATAGACATGGTGTCTGCTTACTGGAGGCCAGACACTGTGCTGGCCACTGGTCCTCGTCAAATCCTCGAAGCCATCCAGAGGACAGATATTAGAAACCCCATTTTAGAAGTAGGAAGAATGAGGCTCAAGAGGTTAAATGATTTGACCAAAGTTTCCCAGCTCCCAAGAGTAGAGCTGGGATTCAGATAAAATTCTGTCTAGGCTTAATCTCCTAAATGAGTGGTTCTCAAACTGTGATTCCTGAATCAGCAGCAGTAGCAATGAGAACTTGTTAGAAACGAAAATTCCCCTAGAAATCAGACATGCCTGTGGCGGAGCCAGCATCTGTGTTTGAACAGGTCCTCCGGGCGATGCCGCAGCACACTGAAGTCTGAAGCCACTGCTCTAAGACAAACCTGAAACCCTCACACCCTCGCCCACACCTCTTCTTTTTCAGAGAAGAAAGGTTTAACCCTGTCCAGATCCAAACCTCATTCTTCTCCAGCCTCACCCCTGGAGCTTAGCTTCAACTGGTGCAGGCAGAGCCCACTCGGGGCTGAGGAGACGGGTCTGCACAGCTGGATGAAGCTTCCATTCTCCCCAAGAGATTCCTAAAGGGGGTCAGTGGAAAGCCATGTGGCTGTGGCCTCAGCCCTGAGAGGTAGTTCTGGGGTGCAAGAAGGGGGTGGATCATGTAGGAAGCCCCCTTGGAATCAAGACCCCTTGGGCATCTGACATTTCCTTTTGAAGGCATGGAATTGCACATTTTTTCTCTCTCTTTCTCTCAACTAATCCCAAGGCTCTGTGGCCCCAGGCTTTGGGGGTGGCAGGAGTCTATGGCCCAGGCCTGAGTGGGAAGGGGAGTTTGGTCATTTCTGGTTCCCCCATGGGCAGGAGGCAATGATGATGATGAGAATGACTGACATGTCTCTAGCATTTGTCCGAGCCAGGCCTGTTCTAATCTCTTCACATGCGTTAACTCATTTAACCCTCACCACCCCATGAGGGAGGTCCTATTGTTATCCTCATTTCAAAGATGGGGAAACTAAGGCACAGGAAGATTAGGTGACTTGCCCACTGTTACTCAGCCAGTAAGCGGTGACTGTAAGCTTGGAGCCCAGACAATGTGACTCCAGCATCCACGCTCTTAGATGTTGAGCTACTCAGTCTCCAAATAACAGTAAATAACCTTTGGGGGGGTGGGTTATTATAGTCAATGCTTTACATAAAGAGAAGAATAGAATGTTGAAAATAGGATGTTCTTACCACCTCAGCGAATTCGACATAACCAATAGACCCTTGGCATTGGAGGACTGACAGTTTGTGGTTTGGGTTATTTGTTGTGACTCTGTGTGTTTGTGTGTGTGTGTGTGTGTGTGTGTGTGTGTGTAAGTGTGGGCATGGACATGTGTTCATCTCACCGGGAGAAGTGGGAAAAGTTAGACCGGAAGTTGTTGCCGCTGTTTGTAGTGTCATGCTCTAAAATGAACCTGCAAATCACACATGTGGTTCCTGGGGAAAAAAATAAAACAATCTCTAAGACCAGTCAAAACAACAATATTTTTGCAGCTCTGGTTGTAACCGCTGGATCCCTCCCTTCCTCCTGGCTTGCTGACAGCACCTTGCCTTCAGCTCACTTTCAGTCTCAGGGCCCCTGCAAGCCTTCTTTCCACAGAGCTCAGGTTCTTGGGTTTACAACGGCCTCTCTGGGAGGCCTTCTCGGATGCCCCCTGCCTCCACCCTGGGGAGGACTCGGTATTAGAGAACTCAGACGCTACCATAGTATCCCTTTCTCTTTGACCTCCTTGATGCTCCTGGGTTCCTCTAGCCCTGTGATTTGCTTCCTCTGTCTCTTTTCTTTGCACTCCTAAGTTTAATACTTCCCTTCCCTTCCCTTCCTTTTCTTTGGCATTGCTTTCTACCCCATTCTCATTCCTGCTCCTCTGCTTTAATTCTTGAGTTTCTTCTACCTGGTCTACCTTCTGTTCTCTTGATCTGTTGACTAGGGACAAGCTTGGGTCCTCATGCCTTGATCCAGCCTTTCCTGATGCCTCTAGGACTCACTGCACCACTGCTTCCTCCTCTGACTGCCTGCAGCTCTCCAATATAACTTAAGCCCCACTAGCTTAAGCCTTTGAATTGCTCTTGACTTACTTGGCACTCAGTTAACTTAAGCATTTGTTGTGCACCCACCATGTATTATAAGGCCGGCCACCTCTTTTGCCTGCAGAACTCCTACTCATCCGTCAAAGCTCACCCAGACATTATCTCATCCTGCTTTGACTCCTGCTTCTCCCACAGCCAGGCAGGTGTCCCCAGTTGCAGCCGTGCCTCCCGCACATCATCTTAATGGCTAACACATTTGTTGCAGATACCTACAGGGCCCTGCCCACTGGGCCTTCCATTCCCTCATACTCTGCAGGCTTCCAGGCCATAGTGCTGGCACTAATACCTCTCCACCCCAGGAAGTAGACCTCAGCCAAGAGAGATGGGGACCGGATATTATATACCTCAGCTTCCTTGCACTTCAGTAGGACAACTCTTAGGTGTGCTCCATGCAGGCTCCCAGAGGGCTCCGCGGGGACTGAGCCTCAGTTGCCTGCAGTGGCAAGCTGCTCTTAAACACTCTAGGACTGTTTCCTTCCCCCCGTTTTACTTCCTACTGGTGTTTCTTGGAGTCACTTCTCAAGTAAACCACTTGCAGCCAAATTCTGCCTTGGCATCTGCTTCGGGAGAGCTCAAGCAAAGAAGACTGATCACGTAGCACGTCCTCTGTGCCAGACTCTGTTGTAAGTTCTTAATATATATTAACTCATCGAATCCACACAGCATACTGTTATTATTTCCATTTTACAGAAGAGGAAATTTAAGGGGTGGCCAACCATGCCAGGGGTTCCTGGGATTTAGGACTTTCCATTTTAAAGCCAGTACAGCCCTGAGTTGGTCACCCTAAGGTGAAATAATTTGCCCAAGGACAATTGGCAAGCTGGTAAGTGGAAAGAAGGGTGTTGAACCCAGGAAGCCAGCTGCAAGGCGCATGCTCTGGGCCACCTGCGCGGCACGTGCTGCACTGCTCCGCCACTGCAATGTGGGGATTGTGTCTTGTACATTTCTGGGTCTCTAAGTTTGGCACCGAGGAGATGTTTGTTATTGAGCTAGCTGTTGGGGTTAACAGGAGAAATACGTGTAAGCCCCAGGCGCTGCCCGGGCCGAGCCCCTGGTCAGACAGGGGAGGCGTGGTTCCCGATGTGGGGGCGCTCCTGGCCTGATGGAGGAGTTCTGCGCTGGGGACAGGGTCTGGCCCTTCCGCCCCGACTTCTTTGCAGGCCCAGAACATGGTTTAGGGGGGCCTTTTATTCTTTCTCTCGCTCTCGTACAGCTGTCCTCAGTCAAGCAGGGGTAGACAGGGGGTGAGGGGTTAAGAGTAAGAACGGGGGCACGCCTAGGAACTGATGGCTGGAGGGATTCCCCCCAGCATTGTGATTCAGTGCTCTGAGAGCCCCTTGCTCCAGGTGGGCTGCAGTTTGGCTCAGGGGGAGGGTAAGAGATTGAAGAACTGGGTGCCTGGATCAATTGGGTCCTTGTAGGGAGCAGATGGCACTTTGCAAGGGTGCACCGAAGAGAAGGTGGTGAAGGAGCTGTTTGTAGAGTATGGGCAGGGCTCAGAGCAGTGCAGCACCCAGGGGCTAACAGCACGGGGTGTCTTTACCACCCCTAGGGCTGGACGGGCAAGGGAGGGGGCCAGTACTGCAATCCAGCAGATGCCACTTCCCTGGGAAAGTAGCCACCTGGATGCAGGAATGCAGCCACTGCCAAGACCAGGGCCCACAGGGAGGGGCAGGGTAAGTGTCCTGACCTCTCTTCCCTCCTGCCCCCTCCAGCACCTGCCATGTTGCCCATTGGTCAGATCAAACCAGAAGCCAAAGCCCAAGGGAGCCCAGGTCCAGGGAAAGTCAGAGCGCAGATGGAGAGAGGGAACCAGGAGAGGATAGCACCCGGGGTGCCGAAGGCTCATGCCCATCCCCTCCTCTGGCCCTGACCCCCAGGGTAACACCTTGACCCTTGGCCTGGCTGCCTGACTGGGAGGGAGCTGCCCCTGCAGGACATAAAGGCACTCTCTGGATCTAGTCTTTCTCCCTGCCTCCCAGGGCCTTGATGGAGAAAATGCATCCCTTCACCTCACCTCATCTCCTGCCCCTTCTAAGTCTGCTGGACTCCAAAGAGCAGGCAGGTCCAGGAGGGCTTCTGGGAGGAAGGGGCACAGGAAGGCTTCATGAGCTGCCTGATCAGAGAGGGTGGAGAAGGAGCTGGGGTCCAAGAAGAGAAGTCAGGGAGAACAACTATTTCTGGGGCACCATTATATGGCAGATAGTCTGCAGAATGCCTTCTTGTCCATTACCCACTCCCCTGTTTTCACTCAACAGTCCTGAGGAGTATGGACAGATGAGTGAAAAAAAAAAAAAAGGATTAAAAAATAAATAAACAATAGGGGAAGGTGAAGGGTAAAAATTGTGTAGATTGAAATACTATGGGTCAATGAGAGACATGGGTACAGGGTACGGGATGTATGAGTTCTTTTTTTTTTTTCTTTTTATTTCTTTTTCTGGAGTGATACAAAAATGTTCTAAAAATGATCGTGGTGAAGAATGCACAACTATGTGATTATATTGTGAGTCATTGATTGTTTAATATGGTTGGACTGTATGTGTGTGGATATTTCACAATAAAAAAAATATATATATATATAAAAACAATCCTGGGGAGACTGAGGCTCAGAGAGGTTATGTGACTTCCCAAATAGTGCACAGCAAGCAAGTGATAGAGCCAAGATGTAGATTCACATCAGTCTGAGTCTAGGGGAGGAAAAAGTTGGTCTATAAAGATGTGTTAAGTCTGGAGTGTGAGCAGAGGCTGAATAGGGTGCTCCCCAGAGGGGGGCCTGGGGCAGGGGCTCTGTCTGTTACAGCAGGGGCGGTGTGGGATGAGAATGGGCTTGAACAAAATGTCACCCTCAGCCACTGCCTCAGGTTTAGCTTTCACCCTCATGCCAGTGAGGCTGAGAGGGGTAGCCCCTGGTCCCACAAGGGCTGCAACTGAGGCAGGAGGTTTGCAGCTCCCGTTGATTGCTGACCACCCTTCCTGCCTCCCTGAGGGGTTGGGAGAGGTATTGCGATTGGGGTGAGAGTAGGGGGCCGGGAATCCAGGGCAAAG
>PVIY010006107.1:79488-89984 GCA_004026745.1 Myrmecophaga tridactyla
TTGGGGGTGGGAGGCTGGGGGCCAGCAGTGTGTGCATGGGAGGAGGGGGTCAGTGGGGGGCGGTCAGGTCCAGCCCTGTGTGTGCGTGTGTGTGTTTGCATGGAGGGGAGGGCAGTAGGCCCTGCTTCTGGGCCTGGAGCCCAGGGGTGGGGACCTGGTGAGGTAAGGGCCGGAGGGCCAGGGGATGGGGGAGTCTCCGCATAGCTGCTGTCCTAGTCCGAGGAGCCCTCCAGGTTCCACTGAGCCATGTCCTTCTCTGGTCTTGGCTCCTGAAATGAATGGACACTCCCCACACCCCTCCCCGGCAGGTCTTCAGCACTGGAGGGCCTGAGGAGCATGCAGACCTCCTTTTTTCCTTGTCTTTAAATCCTGTGTATGTGTGTGTGTGTGTGTGTGTGTGTGTGAGGCAGAGGGGGGTGGAGAGAGAGAGGGAGAGAGAGAGAGTGAGAGAGAGAACGAAAGCACGCCAGCAAGTATGCAGCCAGTGAGCATGAGAGAGCCCCTTGGATCCAAATGCTTAACACATCCTCAGGAGAACTGAGATGGGGGTGGGGGTGAGGCTAGGGAACTGCAGTCCCTGAAACTGCTTAATTAGAGCAAGTAAGACAAAGGTTGAGGGAGTAAGAGTGATAAGATTCAGACTCCACTGAAGCCGCCCCTCTTGCACAGGTGAGGAAACTGAGGCTCAGAAGGGAACAGCTCTGGTGGAGCTCACGCAGGGTTTAAAGGAGGGTCTCCCTGCTTCCCAGTCCAGACCCACTTATCCCCCAGCTAGGGGGCCCACAACCACCCTCACAGTCACCCACCCAGATATATGGGTGGGTACCCTTGGCCTTCAGATCCATTGCAAATCTCCTTTTCCCCTTAAAGCAGTATTAAAAACAGTAGTTGCTCTCTCACAGGGCTGATGGGAGAAATAAATGACTTCGTACAAGTAAGGCGCTGAGAGCGGTGCCTGGCCCATAGTAAAAAACCAACACATGTTAGAAATAATAACAACATAAGAATAATAGTAAACGATGTCTCTGTTTTAAAGGGAAGCACACTCAATGATGCGGGGCCTGACCGTTCCTTGCTGGCACTTGAGAAGCAGGCGGAAAGCAGGCAGCCACTGGGGGTTAAGAGCTGGCCTGCCCTCGGCAGCGCTGAGCGTCCCCTGGCACTGCGTTTGCACACTTGGAGTGCACTTTCTGGTTTCTGCCTGTGGTTCCCCTCTGACTCACGTGTCCAGACCCCTCAGCCCAGCCAGCAACGTGACAGTATCAGCCTGGGAGCCCCCAAGGGCAGGGCTCAGTCCTGCGATCACTGCTTGCTCAGCCCAGCCCGGCCTGGCCAGCCCCGAGACAGCGTCAGCAGAGGCGCTGCCTGCCACGTAGCCATGGGCCTGCACAGCGCCGGCCTTGGCCACCGGGCTTGGCCGTGTGGACAGCGACAGCTGAAATGCACACTGTGCCGCCTCCGGGTTGCCATTCGCTCGTCTCAGGAACTGCACACACAGCCACTCGCTGAATTCTGGGAGAATGGTACTGCTCTGATCTCCGTTTGACAAAGGAGGAAACTGAGGCAAAGAGACATTTTGCTTAGGGTAAACGGTGGAGCCAAGGTCTCACCCCATGCAGACTTTGAGCTCTGCACCCTTTACTGCATTTGAGGATTAACCGCTGCTCTGAGGGTGCGCTTTTCCCTCCTTCTCAAGGTCCTTGGCAGCATAGGTTGCAGGAATGAGTGGACGCCTTGGTTCCTGCCCCTGTACTGGGTGGGGACCTTTCTCAGCCTGCCCCTCTCCCATCATCATCACTTCTACTTCCCTCCTGAAGAACCGACCCTCCCTCTTGCCTGTGAGGTAAGATCCCACTGTCCACTCTGATTTCTGTACTGAGGTCTGCTACTCGGTCCTTGTGCCTGTGCTCCAGATCTTTCTAGGTAGCTCCCAAGGAGGCTTCAGATGCCCCCCTCCCTGCCACCCCATTCATCTACGTCTCCACCCCACTGCCCCGCTCCACTTTTTGGACTTCAGACTTCCAGTGACTCTTCTCATTAGCTGAGCTGCAGATATCTGTAAGGAACAGTCCAATCAGAAGCCTTCGTTTAGGCCACACCTCCCACAGTCCCCTGGATTTGTGTCCTCTGGGGTGATACTTTCTGAGATAGGGGTCCTTGTGGGGGTGAAGGGCTTAATGGGGGAGAGAGACTTTGAATTCCATGGGACCAGGAATGAGGAGAAAGGGGCCCAACGTGAAAAAGAGTTGGGACCCCAGCAGCCAACTCAGCATTCTGGTCTCTCTCACTCACCCAGATCTGAGTTGCCGGGTTGTCTTTCTGGAAATGTGTTAAATGCAAAGGATGCCACTCCCAGACCTCCAGCAGTCTCCTCCTCGCCTCCATTTCCCAAGCCCAGCCTATGGGCCTCAGGAAGCAGGCACAGGCCCTGTTGGTTATTCTCTGGGCTTCCTCCTGGGTCTGGCCTTGGTCCACTGAGGGCCAGGCCAGATGGCCTAAGCTGGATGCTGTCACAGCCCTCACTTCCTCCTTGCTCCACCCAGATCCAGGAGAGCCCTGAGGCTGAAGTATTTGTCCACAGGGAAGGCCTAAGTGGAGCTCCCTGGGTTCCTGTGCTGCTACCTGTGGGATGGGGGATTGGAGGAGTGGAGTCACAGCTGCCCACTGGGCCAACTGAGAATCCAGCTGCTGTCCCAGGTGACCCTCAGGTCCGGCCTGACATGCATGTGTGTGGGGCTGCAACCACTGCTTAGGTGCTGCCTCAGTGGCAACCCTGAGTGAGAGGCAAATATGCTCAGGGAGGGAAATTCTGCAAACTGAAGTGACCTCTGCAAATTCTACCTGGCTCTGAAAGCTGCGGTTGCAGCCTTACTTACAATGCATCAAGAAGGCCTGGGCGATGGGTAGTGAGGCTGGGTGAGGCAGGAGGCTGGAACCCACTTGTCTGTCCCTGACTTTTCTGCATTGTCAATGAGCAACAGAGCAAGGGTTTGCAGCAGAACTGGGACCAATTGCCTGCTGAGAATTATCATTGTCAGCCCTGAGAGTTATCAGCAACTGTTTAGTGTGTTTACCTGGAGGGTTCTTGGAGGTATGTGGGGGTCTGTATATCAACCCTTAATCCATTCCCTCCATCATTCCTGAGAAAACTCATCTGGGAAGAGGGTGGTTTCTCTCTGTTTGCCAACGTCTCGGGTGGCAGCTTTGTCTCTGGGTGTGTGGTGTGTGTCTCAATTAGAATTAGGTTAGGCTTTGAGTGACAGGAAAACCAAATAACAGTGTTTTAAATAAGACATTTATTCTTCTCTCACATAAATGAAGCCTGCGGGGTTAAATACAGATTTGTTATTGTGGCTCCATGATCATCAGGGACCCAGGTTTTTCTATTTTAACATGCTGCCAATTTCAAACATGCCCTCTACCTCATGGTACAGTATGGCTGCCAGAGCTCCAGCAACCATATCAGCATTGCAGCCAACTATGAAGGGGAAAGTGGGGAAGAAGCGCATACTCCCTTTCCCTTTACGGGAAACTCGCATCCCACATGTCACAAAGGACACAGAACTTGGCCATATAGCTGTACTTAGCCTCAAGGGAGGATGGAAAATGTAGTCTACAGTTTGGATAGCCATGGGCCAAGTTTAAAATCAGGGGCCTTGTTCCTGAGGAAGAAGAGGGAACAAATATAGGAGTGGAACTAGCTATCCTTGTCATAGCTTGTGGCCCCCGTAGAAGGTTCTGGATGTTGTATGATTTCCCCAGGTTCCTCTGGACTGCAGCCATGCTGTGAGGACTGGTGCTCTGGTTTCCCACCTGGGCCCTGCCTCCAGCCTCGGGGCCTGGAGTCTCTCTTGAAGCCCTGGTGGTAGCAGGAACACATCTTCCCTGGGGTCTCCAGCAGAGACAGGATCAGCTTAATAATCAAGGCCAGCCACGCCATTCCAAAGAGGATCCACAGGGATACCATGTTTTTGTACCACAGTGGGTACCTCCGGTCAGTCTTCATTCCTGGAGAGAGGCAGGGCCAGGAGAGAGGCCCAGGAAAGTCAGTCCCATAGCAAAGTCAAGGACGCGTGGCTCGTCTAAGTTGAAGGGTCAGTGGGACAGAATATGGGAAGTCCAGCCTGGCCTGAGATTCCTGGCCTCATGGTCACCTACCTAGGATGCCAGGAAGCCCCACTGGATTGGTGCTTTAGGCTTGGAAGCTGAGTTTTCTCCGTTTATCTCTTCTGTTATGCTTATCCCAGCAGTTCTCAAAGAGTGGGCCCCAAGCCACACTTCACCCGCATCACCTGGGTGCTTGTTAAAAAGGCCAGTCTTTGGGCCCACCACAGACCTACTGAGTCAGAAATTCTGGTAGCAGGCCCAGCAATCTGTGTTTTAACAAGCCTTCCAGGAGATCCTCATGCCCCACCTGTCGTTTGCTTGTCTATATGTTTGGTTCCCTCCTGTCTGATGGGATCATTCTTTCTGCCTCAGGGCCTTTGCACTTGCCGTCCTCTTGGCTCAGAATGCCCTTCCTTTCCAATCCTTCTTGGCCTGGTTACCTTCCCCTCATCCTTCATAGCTCAGCTGAGACATCACTCTCCAGAGCCCTTCTGTGGCACTATTTCTCACAGCCCATGCATGTTTGTTGGGTAAGTTCCTTTCCTCATTTGTGAAACAGAGACAACAACAGTGTCCACACCCTAGGGCTGTTTTAGGGATCACGTAGGTGAACGCATCTAATTTGTGTCAAGGGACTGCTTGATAACAGTTCCCTCTTTCTGTTCCCTGGGGTCTCATTTCCCTCATCAAACTGGAATCATTCAAAGGGAAAAACCCGCTGGCCTATTTCCTCGACATCCTTTTCTGCCTTAGTTCCTTTGTGCCTGTCCCCTGCCCCCGCCTCCCCCCCTCATCCTGTTCTTCTGGCCCTCGGAGAGTCTCCCTGCTCTGTCCTCCGAGGCTGGGCCCCCCCTCTTCCCCTCCCGGACCTCAGCTGGGGGCTGAGCCTGCCGCCCTGCAGCTGACCTTGGCTGGCCGGCAGGAGCTGGGATTGGATTAGGCTGATTGGGTTGAGGGGCCATGATTCCGCAGATGCTCCCAAATGAGATCAGCGGCAAGCCAGCCCTCGGCCCCTGCCACCCAACAGCTCAGTTGCTCCTGGCAACGGAGGGAAGGAGGCATTCTTCTCCCCCTTTATTTGATTTTTTTTAGCCAAAATCTTAAGTGGCAGGAGACCTGGCAGCTGGCAAGGCGCTCCACTGAGTTGCAAATGCAATTGGGGGAAGCAAGGGCTGTGGGTCCAGGGAGGAGCAGGCGGCTGGGCCCCGGGAGCTGCTTTGGCCACAGACTTGGTGTAAAGAGCAGAAGACAGCATGCCTGTGGCTGCTGACACAGGGGCAGTGGCGACCAGTGTGCAGCTGGTGGACCTCAGCCGAGTCCCATGGACCCTGTCCCTGAGGACACGGAGAAGTTGAGAGACATGGGGAAGAAGTGGGGGTTGGGGATTGTCCCCTTCTTGGCTTTCAGAAGGTTCTGAAATATGTGTAGTGTGAGGACCCCTGGCTTGGGAGTTTATGCTACACCTGCCCTTAACTTCCTGCTCTCTGGGCCTCAGTTTCCCCACTTGGGTAAGGAAACCCCTTGAGATGAAGCAGTTGCGTGTTCTCCGTGTGAGTCCTTGCCGTGAGGGACTGCAATGGCTGCAGAGGGAGCCAGATAGGGCAGCACATCTCTGGAGACGCGAAAGGGACAGCTCTGCCACTGCCCTGGGTCTAGATGCGGTGTCCTGGCAGCCCCTCTTGGCACAAAGGGTGCCTCTGGGTTTTGGAGCAGGGTTCCTCCGTCAGGGTGTTTTGGTAGAAGAGGGGTGAGCAGTTGACATGATGGGACTTACACATTATAAAGGTCATAAGAGGCAGCTATGAGAAGGGGGGTCAAAGACAGTGACTGGGGAGCCTGGACTTCGGGTGGTGCTAACCTCGCTGTGGTCTGCATAGACCGTACCCCTAGGGTTGCGCAGTGCCCAACCTGTGCAGCTGTACACAAGAGCCCTGCCAGAGGAGGGAAACGGCAGTGACAACAGAGAGGAGAGAACAGAGCCAAGAATCATTCTCTGAACAGTGAAGTGCTGCTGGGCTCAGTCTCCTCAGACACATCTCTCCACTTCGACAGTAAAGGTGGGTGCATGACTCGGTCATAAGAAACCTTCCAAGGATTTCCTTGTAGAGTAACAGTCACCACCCCAGGATGCGGGCAGCATGAAGCCCCTGACACAGGATCCCTCTATGGGGGGAAGAGAGGTTTGGGGAAGGGGACGCTGCATACAGAAGAGAGAACACGTGTGTGTGTGTGTGCATGTGTGTGTGTCTTAGTGATCATGTAGCTCAGTCACCTTGTTTTACAGACAGGGACCCTGAGGCTCAGAGAGGGAACATGGGAGGTGAGCTGGAAGGAGTATGAGTTTTGGAGCTTAAGAGACCAGAATCCATATCTCCCTAGCTGTGCAATCTCAGGCCAATGGCTTGGCCTCTCTGAGCTTCAGCAACAACCATCTCTTTGGGTTGCCTCATGAGTTAGACATTCATTACTCTCTGTGTTCCCTTCCCTTCTGTTTTCTCTGAGCCTGTTTCAATATTCCGGGCTGGGTTCTGTTGCTCAAGGAGGGCAGAGCAAGACCTCCTCCTCATGTTAGGGCCATGGCATCAGAGGCAGGGCACAGACCCTGGCGGCCAGCTTGGTGGTGGTGCCAGTGGGTGAGGCTGAAGGGTGGGGAGGAGACGAGGATGACTGGAGGCAGAGCTGGGAGCCCAGCCACCCTCCCCACTCTGACCCCCCCCCAATGTCCCTCTACTGCCACCTGCTGGACATCTGGCCTCAGCTTTATTATGGGAGTGGGTTGGGGTGTACCTAACACAAGGCTTCTAGGTCCTTCTCTCATCACCTTGGGTAGTGACCACTGATTTAATACTACCTGCGGCCATCTGGGCCTCACAGCCCTTTCTTGTTGACACTAAGAATTTGGGTGCCAATGGGGGAGGGGTGTGGCTTCACTGTCCCCCAGGGCTGTGAAGAGGAATGCCTGCCCCCCAGCCTGGGTGGCTTGGCATTTCACTGGAGCAGGGTGAGCTGGGGCACGGCTTGGGTCAGGGTCTCCTCTCATCTAGTGAGCTTTAAGGATAACCCGTCGGCCTGTGGTGATGGTCTGTCTGCTCAAGGTGGGTGGAAGCCCTGACTCACAGCCCACGGGCTGGGTTCAAATCCCAGCTGTCACTTTTTAACTGGGTGACCTTGGCCAGGTCCCTCAGCCCATGCATTCTGAGCCTGCAGAGAGCTGTGTCCTCTGGACTTTGGGTCTCCAGGTCCTCCAGAGCACCTGGCACTCAGCCAGGGCCCAGCAAACACGGGCTAAAGGAACCAGTGAGTGTGGGGACCCGGCCACTGAACCTCCAGGCCGCCCCTCCCACATGCCCGCCCGGGAGCTCCTCACCGATCACGTAGTCACCGAAGCCCACAGTGCTGAGGGTGATGAAGGCGAAGTAGAAGCCCTCCATGTAGCTCCAGCCCTCCATGTGGGAGAAGAGCAGCGGGGGCAGCAGCAGGAAAAGCAGGAGGCCCGAGACCAGGGCGCTGGAGCCTGCCAGCCACCAGGCCTTGGCCGGGTCCTGTGGGGTTGCATGGTCCACCGTCCCCAGGGGGCCTCTGCCCAGTGCATGGGGAGGGGGGAGCCCAGCGGTACCATGGGGGGTGGGGGGGCTACTTAGCTGGGGCAAGGCATGCGCTTTCCCATGCACCCTCTTCGCCTAGACCTCCTGCCTTGGCTGCCTCGTGCCCTTCCTGTCTGCTAAGCCTCACCCCATCTCCACCACCCACACCCCTTTTATTACTAAAGCCCTCCACTGTGGGCTGTGACCCCAATCCTACCACATCCCACAAGTGACCCTGATTCCCAGAGGTAGCCCCTGCTCCCACCAGTGACCCATCCCCAGTGGGGACATCCCCCCCACCATATCTCCTCACCTTAAGAAGTGGCCTCCTCCCTCCTCCCGCTCTGGACAGCCCCTCACCTGCCAGCCGCCCCCCAGCCTGCAGGCACAGCGATGCACCCCTCGCTGCATGAGATGGCCCAGCCGGTTGAGCACCACGAGGTTGAGTGGGATCCCCACGAGAGCAAAGAAGATGCAGAAGAGGCGGGCGGCCACCGTGCGAGGGCTCAGGTTGCCGTAGCCTGAGGTGAGAGGGGACAGGAGACCTCTCCAGCCCACCCCTGCCCGCTCCCACCACCGCAGCCCCCTCCCCTGCCTGGTGTGGGCAGTTAACACTTATCAGGGTCTTCCTTCCACGTGTCAGCCACGGGGCAGGGTCCTTTACAGTCCCTCATTTCATCCTCACAACCACCCTTCCAAATAGGGATTACTTCCTACATTTTACAGATGGGGAAACTGAGGCTGTCAAGAGCTGAGCCGCAGCGTGCATGAGCTCAGCCCCCTAGGAAGTGTGTGAATCTGGTCTTTCCTGTCTTCATTTCCTCCCTCTCTGGTGGGCAGAGGGGTGTGGAGTGGAGAAGGGAATGTTCTAGAACACTCAGCCGCTGCCCCTTCGCGGCCCACTGCACCATTCAAGCCATGGCAATGCTGTCTCCAGGCTGCTTCCAGCCCACGACCCAGCATAGTTTGGGACTAAAGCCAGGCTGTGCCTGCCCAGGGTGGGGTCCCTGAAGCCAGTATTGCAGTCTGAGGCTCTTTCCTGTCAATCTTCCTTTCTTCCCTCTCTCCTTTTGCAGGTATCAGACTGGCTTTGTGGTCTGAGGTGCTCACCTTCCATTTCTCCTCCTCCTCGGTGTCTGATTCCCTGAGCACCCAAACTAACAGACTGGGGTTCCCTCCCAGCTCCCCCTGGGAGTGAAGGGCAGCTGGAGGCCCAAGACAGACCTGGGGGAGGTAAGAGTCGGGGCCTCTGGTCATGGCAGGAAGGGAAGAGGGAGGCTGGGGGAGAATGAGGTGTTCATGAAAGGATTCCGTCAGCCTGCACGTTCTTTTCCCCTTCGCTCTCCTCCACATCTGTCTCTATTCTCCTTGCTTTCCATCACTGTCTTGTCTTTCTCAAACCCAAACCTGAATTCTATCATCACCCAGGTATCACCCTTCATTATTCCTCAGGTCTGCTGGGGAAAGCCAGTCTCCCACCTGCCCATCTCATGAAGCTCATCGGCCGCTCCCACTCTCCCAGCACTGGCTGCGTCCTGCCCTGCCACCCTCTCATTCCTCTGGGCCTTTGAACATGACTCTTCCCCCACCGAGCGTGTCCTGCCCTCCTTGCCCACCTACATATGACTCTTTACGTCCTCTGCCCTCCCGGGAGCTGCTGTTCTTCCAGGGCTTTCCCAGCAGCCTGCCTGGGTGCCGAGGACAGCCACCCTCTCTGGAATGATTTGTTGCTGTGTCTCCCTCCCACCAGGACTGGAACCCCTCAGGAGCAGGGGCTGGTCTTAATCATTTGATAGTCTCAGTAACTGGCACAGGGCCTGCCACATAATAGGTACTCACCATTTGTGTGGGAATGGCTACAAGAATGAATGAACGGTGAAGGAATGAATTGGCTGTGTAAATAAATGACTGCGTGGCATCCTGCCCCACATCACTGCTAATGTTCCTGCTCCTCCAGACTGAGTCAGCGTGCCTCCACTCCCTCCACTCACTTGTACTGTACTGAAGCTGGTGCTTTACATCTGTCCCCACCTTGCCGAGGGATCTTCAAAAGAGGCCAAAGTCCTGACAAATCGAGAGCATGGGCTTTGGGGTCAGACGCACCTCCTGGGTTTGAATCCCAGCTCTCCCATCTGCAGGCTGTGGGACCTTGGGCTGGTGGCTTGACCTTTCTGAGTCTCTGCTTCCTCATCTGTTAAATGGGGATGTTGACACCCATTTCACAGTGTGGTATGGGGATGAACTGGAGGCTGGGAATGTGAGCCCTCAAGCCCCTAGCATACAGAAGGTGCTAAATAAATTTTGTCGAATGAATGAAGGAATAATTGAACTCCACTGAACTGGCCTATCCTCTTCTCCAGTGCCCACCAATAAAGGAGGGAATCATCACCTCTGTTGGGGAGCTAAACCTCCTCTTGGCTTCCATTCCTCTTCTCTGTGTGGCTCCTCACTGACCCTTCATCTCCAGCTGCGGACCCCATGTTGCCCCCCTCCCCACAGTCTCATTCTCTGTCCTGAGATTCTTCTTTTTCATTCAGTTCTCATTGCTGGGTTAGCAGCATTTAGATTCTTGCTATAGGAGGAGGTCCCATGGGGACCTTTATCTCCTTATTGCTCCCCAAACACATCAGTTTCTCTTCTACCTCAGGGCCTTTTCACTTGCTAACACAAGGTTTCCCAGATATCTGCATGGCTTGCTCCCTTATTTTGTTAATATCTATGCTTCAGTGTTACCTTTTCAGCAAGGCTTTCTCTGACTAACCCATCTAAAATATACCCATCATCACTACTGGAACTCCCCCCCCC